>CAMRHE010001034.1:167500-260615 GCA_947044405.1 Leptodactylus fallax | reverse complement strand
CTCCGACCAGGGTGCCTGCTTTGAGGGACACGTAATGAAAGAAGTTCAACGTATCTACGGGATAAAGAAGTCGCACACGACTCCATACCACCCTCAGGGAAATGGGGCCTGTGAAAGATTCAACAGAACTCTGCTACAGATGCTGCGGACTCTGGAGGAAGACAAGAAGTTACAGTGGCCTCAGTTCTTGTCTGAAATGGTGTGGGCCTATAACAATCAGGTCCATTCTACAACGGGGTACTCTCCTTATACACTTCTCTTTGGGCGGTCTGGGCGAAGTATAGGAGAATTACAGTTGGATGATGTGGATGGGTTCCCTCCGAGGGATCCAACCTCTTGGGTGCGGGCGCACCGGCAGAGACTTGAGACGATCCATCGATTGGTGCGGCAGCGCCTGCAAGAACATCCCCATCCTGATAAGACCCCAGTGCAAGAAGCACCATTGCAACCAGGCGACCTGGTGCTAGTTCGTGTCAAGAAACCCCAAGGGAAATTGGAAAGCCGATGGGAGGCTTTGCCGTATCGTGTTGTTGGCCGCAAGTATGCGAATGGGCCAGTGTACCAGGTCCAGAAAGAAGGAACTGATTGTGTTCGAGTACTTCACCGAAATATGTTGCGCCTGTGTCATTCTGAAGGGACAAATCACGATGGGCCTGCCAATGTGAATGAGCTCCCACAGTCAGAGAATGGAGGTGCGGAATGGGCCTCCGAGGAGGAGGATGATTGTTGGCCGATCCCTGCTCCTGGGGATGTTCCACCTGTGACTACTGTATCTCCGGCCTGTGCCCCCTCAGGTGCGGAATCCGCTGGTCCTTCTCAGCCCATAGCTGCAGCACCCCATAATATACCACCGGTCCTCAGACGGACCACTAGGCCAAATGCTGGTATTCCCCCTGTTCGGTATGCGCAGGATGAGTTTGTTTGGCCTGCCATACATCGGTATACTACCACCCTGTGCATAAAAGTACAACCCTCTGGATATACAGTCATAGGCAGGGACTGCCAATCTTAAAGTGGGGGGGAATATGTAAGAGACAGCCAATGTTGTCCTAAGCTTCATTTGTCTGTATAAACTGTTAATGTTGAATGTATTTCTGTGATTCTGTTCCTTTAAGACAGCAGCCATTGTAATTGTGACATGATGCTGGAGTGAGACCCCCCCCCCTTTTATATCAGCCTGTCTGTTCTGCAGACTAAATGTGAGCAGAGCAGCAGGAAGTGACGAGACAGAGAGCAGCAGCCATCTTGGCAAGTGTTGTATTGAACTGGTGTGGAGATTTTTCTGTACAGCTAAGCTGTATCTTGGTCCAGAGACAAACAGAGTGTAAAGAGACAACAGGACTAGTGAGTCCACGTGAAAGGAACTGTGCTCAGTGGCTGATCAGTGAGACTGACATTGTGACTGTGTATATGGATACCACAGATAGAGACTCGCAGTGCTGTTGATGTACTGGACGGCACCTGCTAAACCCCGGCTTACATCCCAGCTCAGTGTATGGATTCGGCAGGACTGTCAGTGTGCTGAGTGGAATCTGCTGTTGGATTACATTGCATTCATTGGGTTTCCCTGTTAAAGAGGACTTCATTTCTCCCAAGATCCTGATAACAGTGAGGAGAGGACGCTTCACTATAAAAGAAAGGAACGACTTTGGGCCCCACCGCGCGCTTCTACGGACTGTAAGCGGTCCACCTGGACCACTGGGGAAAAGGGGGTGCACCCAAATGTGATGTCAGGGTCAGTTAGGGATAGTTTTGAGTATATTGTTCATTCAGTGTCCATACTGCAGAAGTGGACAGAGTAAAAGTAGAAACCATTGCAGAATTTGCCTTGAAATTGTTCATGCTATATTGTATATTTTGCTTGTCTTTATCCCTGTCATTTTACCTTCAAATAGCCTTTATTAACTTATAGTAAATATATATTCTTTTCTTGAACTACCGCGTGTGCGTTCATTTCTGGTTGCGGAGTCCAAACCACCTGCCTTGCTCTCGGTTCACAAAACACGTGTTGAAACCACCGGTCTAGGTCTCAGAGCACCCTTAAGGAACCTAGAGATTAAGGGATTCTGAGACAGTTGTCTGCCTAAACAGGCGGATAAGCTAAAACCTGTACCTTGAGTGTGGCAGGGGAAAGGCCTGTATCCAAACCGCCCTGAAGAAAGTTTTAGAATCTCTCCCCTTGTAGGATTCAAACTGTTAACTTCCTGTTTGGAGCACCATTCTTTGAAGGCATTACCTATCCTTAGGTAGCTGTCATTGGTAGACTCTGCTCTTACACAGGAAAGAGTCTTCAAGATGTCTTCTGACAGCCTTCTGGATTTCCATAAGGGCTGGTCAACCTCCAGGCTGTCAGGTTGAATTTCCTCAGATCTTCTGAGTTCCTTGGGAAACCAGGTTCTGGGTGGGGGCAAGCCTCCAATAGATCCCTCGACTCATGTACATGAGCTGTGAAAACCAAGCTCTTTTTGGCCAGAATGGTAGAATGGCTATCACAGAGGCTTGGTCCTGTCAGACTTTGCATGATACCAAGGGTATTGATGAAAGTGGAGGGAAGATGTATGCCAGCCTAAACCTCCAAGGGATGGACAGGGCATCCACTACCAAGGGATAGTCCTCCTGATACAGTGAGAAGAACATCTCCACCTTGGCATTGAGTCTGGTCGTCATAAGGTCTACTTCTGGAAGACCCCACTTCCGGGTAATCTGATGGAAGATCTCTGGATTGAGAAACCGTTCTCCTGATACGGTGAGACCCTGACTCAACTGATCCGCTACTATGTTCATGGAGCCCCTGATGTGAACCGCGGAAAAGTGGGTCAGAATTTCCTCTGTCGAGGTAAATCAGTCCTGTCTCCCTAAGGAGAGATAGCGATCTGGTGCCTCCCTGTTTGTTCAGGTACATTACGGTCGTCATACTGTCCAGATCCTGACTGCTCTTACTCTGAGGAGAGGAGAGAAATGAAGTAGTGCCAGGTAATCTGCTCTGAGCTCCTTCCCGTTGGACAATGTCCTCTTTTCCCACTTTTCCCAATTTATTAGCCAACCTAGGTGTTGAAGAAAGGACACGGCTATCTGCAAATGCTGGCGCTGGATGGATTTTGACTGAACTTTTATTAGCCAGTCCAAGTATGGCACTATGAATAGACCTTGAAGTCTGAGTGCGGTGGCTACTGGAGCCACCACCTGGGTGAAAGTGTGGGGAGCTAATGGGATGTCGAAAAGTGGAGCCGCAAACTGAATATGCTTCCTGTGGATGGAAACTGAGACAGCGATTCTGAGAAACCTTCTGTGCGGAGGATAAACTGGAATGTTTAGATAGGCATCCTTTAGGTCTAGGGTGACACGGACCTTGCCCTACTGTAGAAAGGATGTGACGGATTTCACGGTCTCCATTCCAAAATGGTTTATCCTTATGAAGAGATTCAGATATCTTAGATCTATAATCATCCTCCAGTCACCTGATGATTTTAGCACCAGAAAAACCTGGGGAGTAAACACTGAATCCTTCTTTAGAGGGGGGAACCTCTTCCAAGTTTCCCTTGTAAATATAATGGCGAATGGAACTTACCAGTATAACCTGCCGAGCCGCAGGAAGGGAACGGGTCATAATAAATCAGACTTGAGTGGCTGAAGAAAATCGATCACATATCCCGCTATACTACTTGCAAGACCCAAGGGTCTTGAATCTTCTCCTGCCAGAAGGTGAAAAATTGGGAGAGTCGTCCCCAACAAGAGTCTCTGCCACAGGAAGAAAACAGCTGGCGTCAGAAGTTAGGTTTCTTCTTGTCCCCTTCTTTGGGGAACTTCCGTCCAGAACCCCTAGACTGGTATCTAGGATGCCTCTAGAACAGAGGTCTAGACTGAGGCTGATGTTGGGAGGTCTCGGATAGGTAATCTGCAGACAAAGAGACTGACCTCAAGAATAAGAGGTAATCTCTGGAGAATCCAGAGTCCATGTCCCTCTCTAGTTGGGCTAGATCAAAGCGCAACTTGTTTGATACCTCATTAGAGGCAAGGGCCACCGAGGTCTGAGCAGAGGCCGCAGAATGAACCTTTCTGAGGGTGCCCTCCATGCGCCTATCCATAGGTCCTGGTGGTTGAAGCCATCATCTGCTGGGACCACCGTACGGCGGGACAATTTGGCTACTACCATATCGACTTTAGGTGGGGGACCCCATCGGTCCAGCTGGGATTCCACCTGATAAAATAGTGGCTCTTTCAGGATGTTTCCACTCCAATAGCATGAGCTTATCAGTGTTACGACCACTTGGAAGACCCCCTATTGGTGGAAGTGGAGGCTTCTCCGTCAACATCTTTGTCCCCCAGGGACTTCAGCAGCCTATTTATGTTCTCTAGAGGTCTGCTGGAATTCTCCAAGGTATCGTCATCCGATGAGAGCATCTCATCAATCAATCCTCTTAGCGACTAGTGAAAGAGTATGCTTCTCAGATTGGGACTCTTCCAAAATCTGAGAAATGGAGTTCTGGCTCTCCTTCATGGAATCCTTGACACATACAACAATGTCTTGTATAGACAGTACTTCTGAGGGGGGGTCCACGCACTGACGGCAGCAAGTAATTTCATGCCCACAGTGTGTCACAACGCACACAAACTAGACCCCCCTTTTCTTTTTTTTTCCCCCAAACTCCTTGCAGGATCTGAACCCAGGACTCCAGCACTGCAAGGCTACAGTGCTAACCACTGAGCCACCGTGCTGCCCAGAGCTGTAGCAGCAAGGATAGTAATCCAAGTGGAGTACTGAGGCCTTCCTCACTAAGACAAGCCGTCTCCTGCACTGAGATGAAGGCTACTATAGGAGGGGAGGAGGAATGAGCAAGTAGTGCACACAAAAAACCCTCCCCCCCCTGCAAATTTTGCAAACCTTAATTCCTTGTACACAGAATTAAGACATACAGACTGATGCCAGAAAAGAGGCTCAGCAAATACAAACTTTCAAAAAGGAGGAAAAACTAAGCCTCAAAAAGTCCGTCCGAGAATTCAGTCCCCGGAAAACCAGAACACACAGGTTCTGGAAGAACAAAGTGACCGACGTTACTTCTGGCGGCTGCAGAGCTTGTAAGGTAAGCGAAACGGTAATGCCCCACATCAAGGCCGCACCAGTGGCCTGCACTACAGGACTTTAAACATGCAGCATGCGACTACCGCTGCATGTACTACTGAAATCAACCTTTTCAGAGCGAAGGGTGAAAGCTTGGCTAGGCACAAAAAACTGCCTAAATAAAACCCCCCTTCTTTTCCACAGAAGCGTCCAGTGGAAGAAAGAAGAGAAGAGAGGTGTAAAGACGACTCCCCAAAGGTAAGATAGCAAACTTTAGGGGAAAAAACAAAATATAGGAGGACAAAAAAGACCTCCCTCCACCTGTCCCACCACACAGGACAGAAAAAAACACAAGGGGGAGGTCCCATTGGCCCTCTTATAGGGTAACATAGTCATGCATAAATTATGCTAATTAAAAATTCTGTCTGTCCTATCAACACACAGGGGCAGAAATAGCCCGTATTGTGCTGCTGTAGGACATAAGGGAATGCCACTTCTTGCACTAAATATGCAGCTCGCACATGGAACTTTATTAAAGCTCAGCAAATCACCAACATGTTGCAGGTGACTCTCACATTGCACACAACTTGCATTGCAGGATATGATTGAAAAGTCGCATGAAACCTGCAGCCAAAAATTCAACTATGTTGGATTTTTTGTGGCTGTTGTGTTGCAGGGTTTGGGTTGCAACAGGACCCCACTGACAGTGCTAATGATCATCTTCATGTTGCACCCCACATGTCACATGTAGTCCTAGTTTTATAAAGTGTGGCTGTGAGTTCACATGTGACAATAGTGAGTGGTGCAGCACAAATAGCGCAGCAGATTCTGCCGCAAGCAATGTGTCCTAGAACCTCTCTAGGAAACCCCAATGGTTTACAGTATCTCATGGTTTTCTGACCTCAACATTTCCCAAAAGACACCTCTGAAAGGTGGAAATGTGGCCTTACATATCTGCAGCCGTATTCATTGTAGTTTTATGGGTGCAGTGACTCTCATAAGCTATAAAGGAGAAAGCCATATGCATGCCTGGTCTCTTTCTTTTTGGAGTGCAAATAGGAGAGAAGGAGCCCCTATTCTTCTGATAGGTGGGAGTCCACTTACAAGTGGACTCCCACCTATCAAACATTTATTTTGAGATGTTTTGTCTTGGATAGGAATACCCCTTTACGTTTTGTTGCTACTATTAGGATTGGTTTTCCAGCCTAAATAATTGATGGCCTGTCCTAAGTTGATATTCACATGACCAAGTTTCATCTCCGGGCATGATGATCAGGCCGGTAAATTTGGTGAAAACATGGATGTAGCTTGGTTATGTGAATATCCACTTAGGATAGGTCATGAATTAAAGATCAGCAGGGGTCTGACACCCGGGTCACCGGCCGATCAACTGTTGGAAGAGGCTGCAGCCTCTTCACTACTTACCAAGTGCTGCTGCCACTTTAAACAGCTGATCAGCGGGGATCTCTGGTGTCAGATTCCCCTGGATCATCAATTAAAAAGTTCTGGAAAACTGATTAAGGCCGCATAAACTCTGCAGGGAAAAAATACGGCATTTTACAGTCACTTTATAGTGAATGGGATTCTAGCGAATCCCATCTACACACTGCAGGAGAATACGCGCAGCGGAAAGCCTGTCCATTATACCTACAGATACGTCGGCCGTTTTCCTATAGGTATAATGGAAACAAAAAGTGCGCTGAGGAAACCTCTGCAGACTTTCTGTGAAAAGCGCTGCAGGAAAAACTGTGATACGTTGCCACCGCAGTTTTTCCCACTTTGTTTTTTTCCTGCAGGACGCTATGCGGGGCCTTAGCCTTAAAGGCCTACTGAGGCAACAATTGCCCTATTTCATATTATAAGGGATAAGCTGTAGATCGATGAGGCTCGGACCACTGTACTTTGGCTATGTCCAGCGGTCCCATAGAAATGAATGGATCGGTACTGCTACATACAGACTGGAGTACAACGAACTAACAAGACTAGTAACCAGTTGGAACAACAAAATCTGCGAGTACATCGCGAGTACCAAAATGGACAACTCACAGAAACCATAAAGTTATAATGCATCTTTATTCATCTAAAAGTACAAACATGATAAAGGGGAGAGATCAAAGATACCCACAAGGGGTATTCCATGAGGAATCAATGTTACATTATAGAGTTACATAATAGACAGAATCCAATGTCTACTATGATAAATACAGCACAGACACAAAATGTGCACATGGCCCGAAGGAAGGGGAAGCAGGAGTAAGACATGAAATAAATGCTATATAATAGACCAGTTACTCTTTAATATAGATATATATATTAAATGTTTTCTATTTTACATTAGGACAGAGTCCTTCTAGGCACGGACTATCCTTTCCCCCTTGGAGAACAGAACCCTGGACTACTGATTGAGTCTATGAAAGACTTTGACATAACATTAAAGGTAATGGATTCTATTCTAGTCATGAGCCACATAGAAGTGATGAGCTGGTAATCCGGGTTTTATCAGTCTTGGGCAGAGTTCACACTACCATTAGATTCCGTTCTGATAGTGTCCATTAAAAAAGCAAAAAGGACACCTATCATAAGATATTAGCGGACACTAACTGATCTTAATGTGTCCGTTTTTTTTAAATGATCCATTTAATGGACACATTAGCATCAGTTAGTGTCTGTTTTTATAATATCCGTTTTTTTTGCTTTTTATTTCTGCTTTCAGCATGCGCAGAAAAAGAAACGGACTGTATAACAATATATACCTGTCTGTTACCCGTAGACTTTAATGTTAAAAAATAATGGACGCTTGACGTCCAGTCATGAAACCGTTTTTTTTAATGGACACAAATCCTGCATATGATTTTTTTTGTCTGCGAAAAAAAAAATGGACATGTGACGTATTGGGAGTATAACGGACACAAGATAAAATCCCATTGAAATGAATGGATATTATAACGGATCTGTGTTCAGCTAGTGTCCGTTGCTAAAATCTTGTAATGGACACTACTGACGGTCACCAGCGGTGGTGTGAACACTCCCTTACAGGTGAAATATGTACATTATATTATTAGAGGAATATACCACATACGCTGAATGGCCATTTTATCAGAAACCCCTGCCCTTTCACATTTGGTGCTCCCCCATTGCAGTCCACCCCTTCCTGCCCCAGCTCTAGTTGCACAGCAGAGTTCTGTGACATATTTGAGCTTATTTGCAAAAGAATTAGAAATATTTAGCATTTTACACCAATCACTCCTCTAAGTGGATGGGGTTAGCCTGCTTAGTGGCTGCGCTCCAGGTTTATCTAATGCAACTTTCTAAATGGTGCAAAAACTGCCACAATCTCACTCCATTAAAGGGATTTTCTGGGCAAAAAAAATTATTTTTAAAAGAGGTCCGTTAGTGATATCAATGGGTTAATAAGTGCACCCAAATACCTTTAGCAGTGTTTTGACTGATTTCTGGCTTTCTATGGTATCCTCTGCATTTGTTTACATGGTGCATCTTCCTGATGTCTTAGCCTACAACTACCATGATGCATTGCAGATCACTCAGATTACCCCTCTCACTCCCCCCCCCTGTTTCCCTAGCTAGCCCGTGGACTACTAGCCCTACCTAACTAACTCAGTCCCCCAACCTCCTCCCCACCCCATCATACTTACCTGTCTTTTCGTCTTGGAGATCACTTTTGTCAGTGCCGCTATTCCCTCTTCTGCCTGCACAATAGAGCTGTTCTGTTGCGCATGCGTGGTAGATTCGCTGCTTCTCTTCGCTTCTGCCGGCATTCTATTGCACAGGCGCCAACTCCGGCTCCCTTGTGAAGGAAGTGACGCCCAGCAAAAGAAGGATGTGAACATTGGTAAGTATGATGTTGGGGGGTCGGAGAGAGGAGTACTGGTGACCTCCCGTCTCCAGAAACAGTGAAACCGGAACATCACCAGGAAATCAGAGAATTTGTCTGGGGCAGTCACATGACATTTACATTTTTTTTTAAAGGGAGTAAATTAGAAGTTAGGCGGGGAAGGGGGTTTAGCTTAGTGTTAGCTCTAATGTTTTAAACCCTTAGATGCCGCAGTCTCAGTGACCCCGGCTATACCTGGGCCACACACCTGATTGATCCTGCCCAGATAAGAGGAAGTCAGGCTGCACATCATACACGTGTATTGCAGTATATACTACTGAACCAGCAATCAGAAGATCACTGGTTCAAGTCCCCTAGTGGGACATCAAATAAGTGCTAAAAAAAGAAAATCAAAAAAGTGTTTGTTTTTAAAAAAAAAAATCATAAAAAAAGACAAAAAAACCTATTCCTATATAAAATGAATTGTGTAAAAATGAATAAAAACAATACATATTTGATATTGCACACATCTATAATAACCTGTACAATAAAGCTGAAATAATATTTAAGGCCCGGTTCACATCTGCACATGGGTTTCCGTTCGGGAAGTCTGCTTGGGGACCCCCAAACGGAAACCTAATCCACATAAAAAAGCGGTTACCTTAGGAAACCGCCGGATCTCTTATACTATAATGGGGTCCCTGTGGTTTCCGCATGCAAAGTGCTACTTGCAGCACTTTTCTCTCCGCATTTATCATGCGGATAGGGGAACGGAATGGCCCGAACACAGATGTGAATCGGGCCTAACCTGCATGGTGAACGTTGTGAAATTAAACTGGAAGTAATGATTTTTTTGTCATCTCACCTCACAAAATATGGTATAAAAAGCAATCAAAATAGTCATATGTACCCCAAAACAGCACCAATAAAAAGCACAGGTCGTGTCCAGAATCCAGTGTCTCCCCCTTCAGGACTGACCCCGAGTGCGTCCTCCTACTACACTTTCTACTGCATTGAGTCCGGAGCCACATAGTTGTCCCCTTTTGTGTAGAATTTCTGTTTTTGCCATTTGAGATTGTACTTTTGCCTTACCAGTTTTATCTATATTGTCTGATGTTAAATTTGTAAAACTGGATTTAATACATTTTGATTAAACATAAATAGCAGAGCAAAAAATAAGCCCCCAACCAGGTCTGTCAACGGAAAAATAAAAATGTTCCACCTCTCAGAAGATGGCGATGCACCAACAACTGATTTATTTCCACAAACGAGTTTTTGTTCTGCAAAATTAGTAACGCATAAAAAATATGAATTAGGTATCGCTGTAATTGTACTGACCTGTAGAATAAAGGTAACATGGTACTTAAGCTTTACAAAAATAAAAGGTAAAACACAATGCCAGAATTGATATGTTTTTTAATCCACCAAGAGAGTTAATAAAAATAAGTTATAGGCACCCCATCATGGTGTAGTTACAAAATTCATCTCATCCTGCAAAAAACAAGCCCTCATATCACTACATCAGAAAAATAAAAATTATAGCTAGTACAATGTGACGACAAAAACACCAAAAATCGCAAAATCATTAAGGTAAAACTGTCTGCAGCAGGAAGAGAATGTATAATCTGTGCGAGTGTATATCAGGGGACACCCCAGATTTAGAGGTTAAGAGAGAAAAGACACCAGACTCCCCCCCCCCCCCTCCAAATCATAGGAGCTACTGAGAAAATAGTAGGGAATTTGGTGTTGCCAATGTGCTCCGCACAGATTACATATTCACTTTTCACCATCCGCTGTGCATTCCCGTCAGGGATACTAATGCTCACTACACCCCTGGATAATTTCTTTGAGGGGGGCAGTTTTCAAAATGGGGTCACTCCTGAAGGGATTCCACTTCACTGGTACCTTAGAGGCTTTGCACACATGACATGGCATCCTAAATATCTAAATATACACTTCAAAATCCACATAGCGCTCCTTCACACTGGTGTACCCAGGATAACAGACTTAATGTCATATGTGGGTATAAACTGCTGTCTGGGCACAGCCGGGCACAGAAGGGAATGAGCGCTATTTGGTTTTTGGGGCACTGATTTAGACTGTTTGGTTTTGGAGCCATTACACTTTTGCAGAGCTCCTGAAAGGCCAGTAAAGTGGAACCTGCAGACGTGTGACCCCATTTTGGAAACTACACCCCTGAAGGAATTTATCCAGGAGTACAGTGAGCATTTTAGTCCCAAAGTGTTGCATTCATTTATTTTCTAGACTTGTTTCCGGATTCTACTTCACTATAATTCGGTAGGTTATCCTGGGTCCAACATATGTCATACATAAACTGCAGTTTGGGCACACAACAGGGGCAGATGTGAAGGAGCGCTATGTGGCTTTAGGGGCACAGATTTAGATTGTTGGTTTTTGGACGCTATGACACATTTGCAGAGACCCTAAAATTGCCCCTACAAAATGTCACTTTTTGCGGAATTCCAATTTACTGGCACCTTCAGGGCTCTGCAAAAACAACATGGTGTCCAGAAACCATCTATACTCCAAAATCTAAAAAGTGTAGAGCTCCTTCCCTTCTGAGCCCTGCTGTGTGCCCAAATAGGTTTTTTGTTTTTTGTTTGTTTTTTTATATAATACGTTTTGTGTTTGGATTTGATAAAAGGAAAAAAAATCTTTGATTATTTATATTTGCAAAAATGTAACTTTTTATTGTCTACAAATTTAAATATGGTTATATTCATGGAAAAACCACTTTGGGGCTAAGGCCCCATCTAAAAATGCTGCATAAAAAAAACCACACTGGCGTTTTCTGTATAGGGAAAATACGGGCAGAAGGTCTGCAGAGGAATAACACAATGAAAAACGCTACACAAAAAAAGCGATGCGTTTCCACCGTGTTTTCTTTTTTCAGCAGCATTTTTTTTTTGTTGTGTTTCGCTATGAGGGGCCTTAGCATGAAAAGTATCTCCTTTTAGGCCACGCTAACTTTTCCTAACAAACTGAAAAAGTGGTGAGGGCAACATCACATCTGGAAAAAAAAAATACACTATTATTGGTGGTATATACTATGTTATTGCTATTAAAGGGGTATCCCCATGATCATAACCATTTTTAAATTTGTAGATAATTAAACGTTAAACATTTTTGCAAATATAAGTAATTAAATATTTTGCAGAGTTTTAAAGATTTTCTCTAAATATCTTGTGGTCACAAGTTGTTGTCTTGCTCGGTTGCCAGTGGATACGCCATGAATGCAGGACCTTGCTAAGGTCAGAAAATCAGCCATGATTTCCTTATTGTGGTCGGGATATCTTCTCATACATGGAGTGTCCTCCTGATAACCCAGCTACAATAAGAAAATCATGGCTGGGTTCCTGACAAGTCCCAGACCATAGAAAGTTTCTGCGTTAGTGGTCGTATCCATTGGCAACCGATCAAGACAACAGACTGTCACCACTAAGATGGTCAGAGAAAATCATTAAAACTCTGCAGAATTTTTAACTACTTATATTTGCAAAAATGTTTCACTTTTAATTATCTACAAATATACATATGGTTATATTCATGGGAATACCCCTTTAATGGTGTATGTACACTATATTCTTATTGGTGGTAAATATTCATTGTATTGCTATTAGAGGTGTGTGTGTGTGTATATATACCAATTATTCTTATTGGTGGTATATACTACATTATTGCAATTAATGGTGTAAATACACAAATTCTTACTGATGGCATATATACGCTATATTACTAGGAGATTTATATATTTGTATACGTGTGTATGTATGTATGTGTGTGGATATATATAATATATATTATATAATTATACACACATATATATACACACGTGGACAAAATTGTTGGTCCCCCTCGTTTAATGAAAGAAAAACCCACAATGGTCAGAAATAACTTGAATCTAACAGACTGGAATTTGCCAAACTACATGTTGACAAGCCACAAAGCTTCAGGGTACAATGAAATCTCAAGACTATCAAGGGATTCTAGAGAGAAATGTGCTGCCCAGTGTCAGAAAGCTTGGTCTCAGTCGCAGGTCATGGGTCTTGCAACAGGATAATGACCCAAAACACACAGCTAAAAACACCCAAGAATGGCTAAGAGGAAAACATTGGACTATTCTGAAGTGGCCTTCTATGAGCCCTGACCTAAATCCTATTGAGCTTCTTTGGAAGGGGCTGAAACATGCCGTCTGGAAAAGGCACCCTTCACACCCGAGACAACTGGAGCAGTTTGCTCATGAGGAGTGGCCAAAATACCTGCTGAGAGGTGCAGAAGTCTCATTGACAGTTACAGGAATCGTTTGATTGCAGGGATTGCCTCAAAAGGTTGTGCAACTAAATATTAAGTTAAGGGAACCATCATTTCTGTCCAGGCCTGTTTCATGAGTTTTCTTTTTTTAAAAATTCTGTTGAAGCCTGGTTGGAAAGCAATGTCTGACTTTCATTTGTTCATTTTCATAGAATTTTTATATATTATTACTTTTGTCAGATTCAAGTTATTTCTGTGACCATTGTGGGTTTTTCTTTCATTAAACGAGGGATACCGACAACTTTGTCCATGTGTGTATACAGGGGCATCTCAAATTTAGAATATCTTTGAAACGTTTATTTCTTTCAGTAATTAGACTAAAAAAGTGACCTCCTATATTTTCTAGATTCTTTACACTGTAAATTCAGTGTCGCCTGCCAAGGTTTCCTAAGCCTTTAAATGGTCCCTCAGTCTGGTTCAGTAGGACACACAATCATGGAAGACGCTGATTATGGATTGTATTACTGAAATGAATGAACATTTCAAAGATATTCTAATTTATTGAGATGCACCTGTATACATATAATGGAATTGTTGCTGCTCTTTTTATACCTATTCTTAATATATTTGTATTTTTGTTGGTATTTTCAGGACAAGCTCTTGGCTAAGAACGCATTGAATTTTCTTGGACTTGACAGAAGAAGCTTTGAATGATGCTGGACGCTTTCTTACATGGCGGCGCACCGCAGTTCGGATACATAACTCAGATACCAAGATACAGTGTGCCAGACTCAGCTCTGCTACATCATGGAAAACCCCTGGTATATGCTGATGGTCGGGAAGATGACTCCGGCTATGAAACCAGACCCTTGACCTGGAGGATCCTTCACCAGTTTCCTGTATAAGTTTGTTGTGTAAACAATGATGAAATAGGACAAGTAAAGCTCTTGTATGTATACAGGGGTGGCAGGGGTGAGAAACCCTGTGCAGTAAGAATGCTCCCTGCCAAAAAACATCTGCAAGTGTATGAAGAAGAATTGATGGAAGGCAAAGGGCAGAGGTCACACCAAATATTTATTCATTCACTTTATTGTTGTCAATTAATCCAATGCAATCTATTAAGGCTTTATGGGAAAAATAAATCAAAATATCCAATATCCAGCTTCCCAGTACATTGTATGGAATATTAAATGACGTTACAAAGTACAATTTGTCCTGCAAACATTAAGCCCACGTATGGCCCTTAATGTATGGGGCTTGGACGGCGAAGAATCAAAAACGAAAATTGAAAAATGCCTAAGATAGAAAGGGGTTAAAAAGCGGCAAAGTGCGCAGAGCTTATTATGGTGTGTCTAAACTAACTAACATGTGAGCACAACATGTAACAAGGAGATGCGCCTACATCATAAATAGACACCACAGTAAGACTAGTCTAAAAAAGGCGCACCTGCGAAAAATACGGCCATAAAAGGAGCAGATGATAAATACCCCCAAATGGTTCTTTTTTTTTTTTTTTTTTGTTGATGGTCCATTTATCACGGGCGTTAAAAAAAACTGACATGTTTCATCCGTTTTGACAGCCAAAAAACCCAAAAGAAATCAATGGATCCGTTATTAACGGATGTAAAACAGAGCGTCAGTTTCCCGGCTGTTATAAATGGACAATTAAAAACCTGCCTAAAACCTTTGCACAGTACGGTCTGTAAATACATCTATACTGCTGTTCACACTGGTACCATGGATCAGCCATGACTATTGCCCTTGACAGCCATAGCCATAAGTAAGCTGGATATTTCAGGACCCTTCATATGTAATGTATACAGTGAGTCAACTTTTTATGCAGAATGTACTTACAGTTAATATATTCACATGGTCCGTTACATTGTAGCATTGCTGGCAGGGTCTAGCAGATATTTCTGTATTCTTCTTTATACACCAGCGTGTCCTCAGCTCATCTTTACTGCACCTTATTTTCCATTGAAACACTGTTTGGTGCAGTTTAATATATTTCGCTTTAATATGCGGCCACTAAACACTCATCTGAGAGGAGGATTTATTGATATAATTAGCAAAAAACATTAGTATGATGCCCATAAAATTCTGCACAGTCATATATAGTAAGTGTGTCGCTGCTCCGACAGCCACTGATATAACGCAACCCATCGCAGGCAGCTGAAAATCACATATTAAATGTGTATCGTGTATTAAAGGTTTCCTTATTGAGAATGCAGCGCTGCCGTCTGCCCGGTGGACGCCATGTAAATCCTCTATATATAGAAGACTGTGGTGTGTATATACCAGCACCGCTCCATGGTGACTGTCCTGGGGGATTCATGATTTGGGCTTCCAGAGAGGTCACTCTGGGGACGACGACTCAATGTAATAAAATGTGGCAGTCTCGAGCCCATTACAGCATGGGGAATGAGTTTTCGTACTTTTTACTGCATCTATTTTCTTACTATAGTAGCATTTAAGATTAGCCCCTAGAAGACCATGCCATTGTTTGGATTTCAGGACCACAGAAAGTGTTTTTTTTTTTTTTTTTTTTTTTTTTTCTAAATCTTGATATGTATAGATAATTTATTATTATTTTTTTTATATACATATCTAACTACAGGACTTTAATCACTTATTTGAGTGGGATTGAGCTGCAATACCAAGGATGGCCACTACCAACTATACAGCGCTGTGTATAATAAAGAATGAGGAGGCCACATCCACCAGAGTGGCCCTTCAGTCAGAAGATTGGTGGGGGTGCCAGGAGTTGGACCTCCACCAATCTGATATTGATGACCTATCCTGATATTCGGAGACCTGTAATGATTCTCCTACCCCTGTACTGGTGGTCACTCAGCTTTGCAAGAAGCAGATATAACTCGGCGTGTGTAATCCAGCTATCACAGAAATAATTCTATCATTCTCCAGGATCCTCCAGGCTCAGGTTCTGCCATCAATAACTCCTCACAATCTCTCCCGTCATTCTCATTATCAGAACGCTTTCTCGGTTCCTTCCAGGGGATTTGGAGGATTCTATTTCCTGTGAATATGTGAAATCTTCAGCTTATGTGCAATCACAAAAGTCGTAAGAAAAAATGCATTTTCACCCCGACTTGTTTCCTGTAATTAGTTTAGAACAATCCAGCGCCGTTTCTCATCGCTGACGCTTTCTATCCATTTTTGTGATGTTTCCTATGAAGTTCCCTTCCCCAATGACTCCTGAAGGGATAAGACGCAGGATGAAGTAGATGAGTACTAAATCTTTACACTAATAGAAATAGTGTATGATGACCCTTCGCCACTTACCATACACGAAAGAACAATAAAAACGGTAATCTTTATATACAGTACTTTGCAAAGGGTTTAGGCTCTGCTACATCTACCTTTCCCCCACACACTCAGCTGTGTTGCATTCACATTACCCACACACACTCAACTCTGCTACTTTCAGCCCTGTTACCTACACCCTCCCCCCACACTTAGCACTGCTATACCTTCATACAGCCCAGCACAGCTTCTTCCATACATTGAGCTATTATACAAACACTGTCGCCGTATGTGACTTGGTTGCATGACTGTGACATTATCAAGGATCCTATTGCAGTCCTTAGTCCAAGCCAGCAGTTTACAGTCCTGAAGTATGGAGTAGAAATTTCTCAACTTCGCCCAACCCTAACCCCAGGGATTTTTACACAACCCCACGGGAGCTCAAGACCCACAGTTTGGGAAACAATGGCTTATACTAATGCTCTGTAATGCTTCATTACGTGGTGAACAAACCCTTTGGAGGAGGAGTCCTGGAAGTGATGATCCGGCCCCCACAGATATAGCCCTGATCTCATCATCATCCAGTCTGTCTGGGATGACATGAAGAGACAGAAGGATTGGAGCAAGCAACATCCACAGAAGATCTGTGCTTAGTTCTCCAAGATGGCGGCGGGAACAACCTCCCTGCCCAGTTCTGCCAAATACTGTCTGCAAGTACCGAGAAGAACTGATGGAAGGCAAAGGGCAAAGGTCACACCGAATATTGATGGGTGTTACAATTCTCTTTTTTATTCATCAAAATAAATTATTAACCCTTCTATTTCTATGAGCATTCTTACTCTGCAGCATTTTTTCATCCAATGCACATATGAACACAAATTTGGGCAGGCTCACACGGCTTTAATACTGAGGTCATCTCCTCTCTGTATTACAGCTGGAAGTCCCATTATAGTGACTTATATGTTGGGGCTGACAACCTGCAGCACTCCGACTACCTCATCCTTGTTTTTTTAATTTCAATCAGTCCGCCGTATGAAAAAAGTTGCCTACCCCTGCCGTAAAACCAGGTGACCTACCTCCATGAGCAAAGTTTTGGAAATTTCTCAAATATCCCGCCCATAATCATACAGCAGATGGCAGTAGTGGTCTCCGCTGACATTCCTAGCACAAAGCAGCACAGAACTGGGTTATGGCATCAAAGGGTTAGTTGCAAATAGTTTATTTCCAAAAATACCGCCACATCTGGTTATATATGGTATTGCTTCTTAGCCTCAATCACATCCATGGAGCTGAACTGCAATACCAGGGGCAACCTTTGGACAGGAGTGGCGCTGTTTATGGAAGAAAGCAGCTATGTGTTTCTATAGAGATTCTTATATTTTTGTGGTATTTATAATATATATTTCTTCAGAGCATTAGATATAGATAAGGGCCTATCATGGAACCTATATCTGGGCACGAAGGGTTGGGGGTTTTCTGCTGGGCCAGCCCAATCATTAAAGGCGTTTTCTAAGGCCTGGTTCACATCTGCGTTTGTCAATCCGCTCAAAAATCAGTATTTGAAATCTTCAAAAACTGATTTTGAACGGTCCAGATTAAAACCCATTGATTTCAATGGGTTTTAAATTAATCCGCATGTGTCAGTCTGTGCCATTTCCGTCTGGTTTCCGCTTTTTTTGTGCAGACAGAAAAGTAGAACTTGCAGGACTTTGTCTCCGTATTAAAAATAAGTATTCCAGACGGACAGCAACCAATCCGTTTTTTTTTTTGTTTTGTTTTTTTAACATTGAGGTCTATGGCCCGATTCACATCTGCATTTGGTTTTCCATTTGGGCACATCCCGAATGGAAAACTATACACATTAAAAAGCAGTTACCTAAGGAAACCCGCGGACCCCATAGACTATAATGGGGTCCGTGTGGTTTCCATTTGGTTTCCGCACCTAATGTGGAGAGAAAAGTGCTGCTTGCCTACATTCTGGAAGTACGGTTTCTTTTTCATTTTTTTGTGTTAGAACAAGCGCCTAAACCACCCTGTGATGGGGATTGGCGCAAATTGCATCTGAAGCGAGAGGCATATTGGATATTAGAGTTGAATTCTAGATCCCGATTGGCCTCAACATCAAATCAGATTTGGCCCTTATTTATTATTTTTTCGGGGTTTATCCTCAGCTAATTTAGTTTTTCTTCTTGTTAATTTAGACTTTGCCGCTGTATTCTGCCTGATCATGTGACTTTTTTCCTCACATGACCTGACAGATTTGTAACATTCACACATTCATTCAAGCGTCGGTGTCATTATTGGCGCTATGTAGTTTTAGAAGATCAGGTGTTGTATTATGTGATCCAACAAGGTTTCCGCTGTTTTTCCGGAAGTTACCGGAGGTAGCGTGGTAATGATTGAACTGGTATCGGGTAAGTTCAAATAACATATAATGAAAGTTTTTTTGGACCTTGGCGATATATATTTTTGTGATTTATGTTATATACTTTTGAGGTGATTAGTATTTCATCGTTTAGATTGTGTTTTATTTTGTTGATTATTTTAAGTTTTTCACGTGTTCCATTTTTGAATGTCAAGAGTTAATTTCTTTTCAACATGTGATACAAAGGGGTATTTCTTCTGGTATTGGGACAACAGCAATGTCTTCGCATGCTATGATTAAGGGGCATGTAAGCCCCGAAACGCGTAAGCTGTTATCCTCCTTTTTATGCTGGTTTTTTCGTTTGTTATTTTTTGGATTTTAATGTTTAAAAGTTATTTTTTAATAATGCATCATTGAAGAAGTGCTGGATGGAATTTATTTTCTTCATCTTTTCTGGAACTGGTTTAGTTTACACCTCCAAGTCCTGGGAGTCTATTCCGTGCACCTCAATGTTTGCACCTTGCAGATGATGTAATAGGGTGAGCTGAAAAGTTTTTCTTTTTTCCCCTCTTTCATTACTTATCTTGTACTGATCCTGAGTTACATCCTGTATTATACTCCAGAGCTGCACAAATACACAGTGACTCCACAAGCAGAGTAGTGAGTGCAGCTCTGGAGTATAATACAGGATGTAACTCAGGATCAGTACAGGATAAGTAATGTAATGTATGTACACAGTGACTCCACAAGCAGAGTAGTGAGTGCAGCTCTGGAGTATAATACAGGATATAACTCAGGATCAGTACAGGATAAGTAATGTAATGTATGTACACAGTGACTGCACCAGCAGAATAGTGAGCGCAGCTCTGGAGTATAATACAGGATGTAACTCAGGATCAGTACAGGATAAGTAATGTAATGTATGTACACAGTGACTGTACCAGCAGAATAGTGAGTGCAGCTCTGGAGTATAATACAGGATGTAACTCAGGATCAGTACAGGATAAGTAATGTAATGTATGTACACAGTGACTGTACCAGCAGAATAGTGAGCACAGCTCTGGAGTATAATACAGGATATAACTCAGGATCAGTACAGGATAAGTAATGTAATGTATGTACACAGTGACTGTACCAGCAGAATAGTGAGCGCAGCTCTGGCGTATAATACAGGATGTAACTCAGGATCAGTACAGGATAAGTAATGTAATGTATGTACACAGTGACTGTACCAGCAGAATAGTGAGTGCAGCTCTGTATGTAACTCAGGATCAGTACAAATTAAACTAGGTAATATATGTACAAAGCAAATCTTCCTAGTCACCCATAGATATTAGATTTGGAGATGTCCCATTTATAACATGACCCATGTACAGACTTTGCATCAGGATCTAGAAACTTCACGCTACTGCTTTGTGGAGAGTTCAGCAATTCTGGAGCAATAGTAATTCTGCACCTACAGTATAAGACGAGTCTCATCATTCTCTCACCTTCACTCCTACACCGGGTCCTATAACATGATTTATAAGAAGCTGAGAAGGTATAATACAATCTCCTGCTGTATGCGGAGTACATACCCATAGCCCGGGCTCTTATAATACAGATTGATGACACTTCACATCTACGAGGCTTCAGGTAAACTCCACGTAGTGAAAATATTTCACTTATAAGCTACATAAAATGTTGGAGAAATTTACTGATACTTTAATTATCTAATATGCAATTCTCTATGGAAACAGAAATCTAATTTAAGAATTCTGGTGGTTTCCATTTACCAGAGTGCACAGATTTACACAGCACTCAGCTTAAGCATTGCAGAAACAGCTTTTTTGTTGTAGATTTTGCTGAGTTTTTTGCAGCCATTCTTGGCTTTGGCTTAAAAAAAAAAAAAAAAAAAAAAAAACACTAGCAACAAAATAAGCAGCATTTCTGTAATGTGGGGCCTCAGCCTAAAGGGCGTTTCCAGGACTTATTATTTCATGATCTATCCTTAGGATAAGTTAACAATGAAAGATCTGAGTGGAGCCATCACCTGGGATCCTCATGGATCAGCTGAATGAGGTGAAAGCTCAGTCCCATTCAAGTGAAAGGGATGAGCTGCAATACCAAGCACAGCCACTATACATTGTATGGCACTGTTCTTGATAAGTAGTGAGGAAGCCTCAGAACCCACCCATACACGACAGCTTCTTCCAACAGCTCTGTGGCAGGGGGCCAGGTGGTGGATCCCTACCAATATTTAATTGATGGCCTATTCTTATAGATAGGTCATCAATTATTAATCCAGGAAAGCCCCTTTAATGATGTTGTTCATGACTGAAAACCTTAGGATGATATCTTATGGAATCAGTGCCTCCCCTATACATGGGTTATGTCAGATATTGCTGCTCAGCTCTATTGAAGTGGATGGGGTCAAGCTTCAATATCGCACACAACCTGTAGACAGGTTTGGTGCTCTTTTTTGGGATAAAGCAGTTATGATATTCTAAACTAGGACACCTCCTTTAATGAGGACTTTTTACCACCTCCTCCAACTGCAACTCTCTGCATCATTTATTAGACACCGCTCCACTGATTCCAGCATAGTTGCGATTTTTTCTCTAGTCTCCACTGTTCCTGAGCAATAAGTTGTTAGTTTCAGAACAGTTATGGTCTGTACTGTCAGGTGGGCGGTTCTGAATTGGAGCAGATTGTCTGGGACCGCCCACCTGAGAGACCATAACTGATCTGAAAGTAACAGCACTGATTGCTCAGGCACGGTGGGGAGTAGAGAAAAAAAAAATATATATATATATATATATCAACTATGTCAGAATCAGTGGAGGGTCGGCTATTAAATGATGCAGAGGTGGTGAAAGGTCCCCTTTAAGTCATATGAAGTCTGTGGAATGAAGTGAAACCTCTTACATATTAGACAAAGGTGTCAGTAGGATTTTCGCTTTCACTTTGGGTGTGAATGGAGAAGGAAATAACATGTAAGGCAAGATCAGTACAAGAGAAGTCAATGAAAGAATTTACAGATTTTAACTCCAGAATTTGTAGACTTCATTTTGGAAAGATTGTTCAAGGCCGAGGCCCCACATTGCAAATATGCAGCTTTTTGGCCATGGTGGAAAATAGCGTGGCAAAAAATGCTGCATATTACAGTACCTGCAAAGTGGATGGGATTCTGGCTAATCCATGTACACATTGCAGAACAAAATCCACAGCAGAAAAAAAACAGTCAAAAATGCTTGCGTTTTTAAAAATTGTAGCAAGTCAATTATACCTGTGGAAACAATGGTGTTTTCTGTATAAGTATAATAGGGGCAGAAAGTCTGCTGAGGAAACTCTACGAAGTCACAATAAAAACGCTGCGGTTTTCCCCACATCGCTTTTCACAAAAAGTCCACAAAGTTTTCCTCTGCGGACTTTCTGCTTCCATTATACCTATAGGGAAAACGCCGGTGTTTTTGTAGGTATAACTGACATGCTGCGATTTCCAAAACTGCAACAGTTTTAGAAATTGCAGCATTTCCACTGTCCGTATTTTTCTGCAATGTGTGGATGGGATTTGCTAGAATCCCACTCACTTTGCAGGGACTGTAAAACCCTGCGGCGTCTGCTGCGACCAAACAGTGGCGTTTATGTCCTGTAGGGCCCCCGGCCTAAAAGTGGAGTTTTGTTTAAAAAAAAAAAAAAAAAAAAAAAAAAACAAACACCCCTCCATTGAGTTGGTAAAAGGAACATTTTCATTAGGTCAAGAGGCTGAATTTCTGGAAACAAAGCTGCCGGGGTGCTGCTGGTATCTGAGAGGAGGGCAAAGAAAGCAAAATCAAAGGCCTATTTATAGCGCACCCTCTGACCTAGATTTACTGCAATCCACACTTAAGGATGAGAAGACCATGATACGGGGAGAAAAAAAAAATCCAGCGCACTGAATTTCTAAAGCTCGTACCTCGTGTTAGTCACTGAATAAGTGAGGAAAAGTTGATTTTTCTTTTTTGAGTTTATTATGTGAAATTCTCAGATCGATATAAAGGTGCTGTATGATCAAAGAGATAAAAAGCAGGACGTGATAAAAATAAAAAAAAAACTGCTATTTTTCCCCGCAGTGTTTCAAGGAGTTTTTGCTGCATTTTTCTGTGTTTTTTTCATATTAACAATTCGGCAGCTAAAATTAATAAACTGCATTTTCCAAAACTGCACACGATTCTGAAAATTCAGCTTTTCTGCAGTTCTTTTCTTCCGCACTGTGTGGATGAGATTAAGGAAAATGCAGCATTTTTTTTCCGCTCTGTTTCTGCAATGATGACTACCGCATAGTGTTGATGAAGAGCGAGCTATCCCCGCTTGTTTGCAATACAAGGAAACCTTTAAAACACATTGTTGCGCTCAATATCGAGCGTGTAGGAGACTGAATGGAGGGAATTGGTACACTTAAAAGACGGCTTGAAGCTCAAAAAAAGTGGGGGTGCAGACTAATATAGTGTTGAATTAAAATAGAAATATAGAACGCCTATACAGTAATAGGCTATGTGGATAAACTAAATTTACTATTGGGTTATATTTAATTGACCTAAATTTGAGTGAATAATTACATGATCACTAATAAATGGATAAATATTTATATCAATAAAAACATACAAAGGGTCACTAACAAGTTAAAAAACAAAATAAACATAATTTAGGATAATTAATAAAATATCCAGAAAGATTATGATCTATATATATATATATATATATATATATATATATATATATATATATATAATATCACACAATCTTGAGCTAAAGGAAATAGAGTGAATCAATGTTAGTTGGTATTGTCCTCTAGAGCCTCATTCAGACCTAGCGGAGTTAGAGCGCCAAGCTGGTAAATCCAGAACATCTCCCTCCTTTTCAAGAGGTCAAAACGGTTGTATTCATAGTCATGTATTCGATCGGAGTGATGCGAAAGCCAAAAAAAAATATAAAGATTATTCGCTGTTGTGGACAGTTGCAGCATGCCTAGAAACGCTGTGTTTAAGATAGCCATTACATATGTTAGAGCGATGCTTGTTGATTCTATTCATAAGGCTCATTATAGTCCGTCCCACATATTGAAGACCACACGGACGTTCAAGAAGATAAACAATATCCTGTAAGAAGAACAATCCAACCTAGTTTTGATCTGGAAGGTCCTACCAGTAGTTCTACTGATTATTTCAGTTCTGTTGTGTCTGTTATACGTCCTGGTAAGCGCAGATCATTTCATCTCCACTTCTCCTATGGGAATCGGTGGCGACTTTTGGTCCTGTTCAGTTTAATACAAATAAATGTGGTCTGATTAAATAATACAGCTATAATACAGCCCTGTGACAATGCGTCATCTCCAGATACATTTCTCTTTCTGTTAATATTTTTACTGGATTTGAGGTCCTATGTACAAGAATATAACTACTATAATACTACCTCCTATGTACAAGAATATAACTACTATAATACTGCCTCCTATGTACAAGAATATAACTACTATAATACTGCCCTCCTATGTACAAGAATATAACTACTATAATACTGCCTCCTATGTACAAGAATATAACTACTATAATACTGCCCTATGTACAAGAATATAACTACTATAATACTGCTCCTATGTACAAGAATATAACTACTATAATACTACTCCCATGTACAAGAATATAACTACTATAATACTGCTCCCATGTACAAGAATATAACTACTATAATACTGTCCTATGTACAAAAATATAACTACTATAATACTGTCCTATGTACAAGAATATAACTACTATAATACTACTCCTATGTACAAGAATATAACTACTATAATACTGCTCCCATGTACAAGAATATAATTACTATAATACTGCTCCTATGTACAAGAATATAACTACTATAATACTGCTCCTATGTACAAGATATCTTCTCCAAGTGTTTCCAGGAGCCGTTGCTCTGACATTCTATAAGATAATCAGTAATAATCCTATAGTCCTCCATCAGGAGTGGTTAGTACGCTATGAGGGGTTATAATGGTTTATTACTGCCTATACAATGGTATAATGTGTGTGTATTGACCAGTAACTGGCAGGATTGTCCTCGTGAGAATATTTATATATAACAAATCCACTACATAGTTACTATGACAACCCTTGTCTTCAATGTCTCAGCACCTGAATCTTATTATTACAGCCCCTTCTCTTGTACAATGGACCTTCATATCAGTTTACCGTAATACGAGTGCTCCAGATACCTTGTAATTTTTTTTTTTTTTTTTTTTTTTTTACTTTTACAATATAATCTGTCTATTTGTGGAAGTTTATAATGACACCTGGTTACTAGCAGCGCCCCCTCCCCTACAGAAAGTGAAAATCCCAACATAGGGGTGAGAGCCTTAGAAGAAGAAGAAAAAAAAAAAAAAAAAAAAAAAAAAAAAAACACAACCTGAATGAAAACTAAACCATAACAAACCTTGCATGAATGTTTCATCTGGACCCATCCCCCATAGCCGTATTTCTGTAGAAAGAAGAAATCCATGTTGGTTACATTATATCAGATTAAGGTTTTTATGCTTTACATACAGTAACAATCCCTCTAATCTGACAATTCCAATAATCCGATATTTGTTTACTGGTTTAATTTGCATTAGAGATATTCCCATGAAGTGAGGTCTCTATCACTAGGATACGCCATCACTTTATGACTGGTGCTGGTCCCGCCTCTGGGACCCCACAGGTGCTGAGAATTAAGGGGCCAGGGCTCAGGTTGGAGAGTTATAAAATGTAATTGTACGATGGCAGAAAACTGAAGGCAGGCTTATCCACCTGCATGAGGCCAGACTGCAGATCCTTGTACAAGTGACCTCACCGCCATTACTAAGTAGACCATGTGCGGGTAGACGGACCTACACTTTGTATAGTAAGTACTTGAGTGCCTGACTGGGTGCCCAGCACATGATCAGTGGGGGTGCCCAGGGTCTAAGTCCCACTGATCTGATGCTCTGTCCTAATAATAGTCCATCAATTTCCTAGTCTACGGAAACGCCATTACAGGGGTTGTCCAGCCCCAAGTTGATTTTTCTTGCAGATGACGTATTCACAGGACCCCAAAGAGATCGGCTGTTCCCGCCTCCTCTGGGGTCTGGTAGCTGTGTCTATTCAAGTAATAGGAGCGGCGCTGCGCCTTCCCGGAGCCACCACTATGCAATGGACAGGGTTGCTGTGTTACTATTACTAGTAGGAGCAGAGCGGTGCTGTACACTCTGCCCATCCACTAGCATCTACCAGCACCCAGAGACTGCTGAAACAGCTGATCAGCGCGGGGTCCGGGTGTCAGACATCACAGTATGATGATATTGTGGATAGCTCATGGGTATGAAAAGTCAATTTGGGGCCGAACATCCCCATTAAGTCAGAGCTTTACAGAAATACATCACCCCTCTGATAGCGCTATATATCGGTATCATTTAGGAACTGAATTGCAGTATTATATGGGAACTATATGGCGATATAAGTTTTCTACCGTCTATTAGATGGCGGGTAAATACCTACTCTAATGATCTTCATGGCTAATGATTACTGGAGGATTGTTTGGGCGACACAAGGGGGCGCACTAGGCTAAGATACTGTAAAACAAGGGGCCCCTAGATGGTCCTGCACAGGGGCCCCTCAGCTGTCAGTGTCTGCCACAATTCTAAATGGGACTTTTTTTGGGAGTGGTAAATCATTATCTCTCCATGTGTGAAAATCGTTCTCTAAGTGTCTGCTCTTCAGTGAATACACATCCATATTGATTTCCCATACTCGTTGCTGCTTATCACCCATGTATCTAAATAAAACATTGATCTGGGTGACTAATTCAATTGTCTCTTCATGTATCTCCCCCAAATGAGATCTGGAAAGGTGTATGGGGTTTTTTTTTTTTTGTAAATTAAAAATAAACTTTTAAATAAAGTTTATTGATGATCTTGAAGGGGGAAAAAAAAACAAAAAAAACTATAGGCTTAGGATGTCTCCATAGGAAATGAAAGCTGTGATTGGTTGCTATGGGCAACGAGGCCTATTTTTCTTTGACAGTTTTGATGCCTTAATTTTTATGTATAAGATTTTTATTAAGAGTATAGAAAGTGTAGCACCTGATATCATTGTAGCCCAACTGGCCAGATAATTTTTTGGTTTTAATGAAAAAAAAACAAAAAACACAACTGTGAAAGTTTTGCAAAAAAATATTTTCAGATGTATGAAGAAGACTAAAATGACTAGATTTTTAAAATTTTATGCATATTCAAGAGTATTTTTGCTGCATTTTAAAATGTATTTTCTAAAACATCAATTTTTTGGCAACAGGGCACGTGGGAATTGCTTATAGTTGTAGTTCTTTCTATTTAGCCACAGTATAAGTTTCAAATCCTGCAAGTTATGTCCCATTTAAAGGGTGGCCATGTGTATTGCCAAATGAAAACAGATTCTTTAGATTCCGTGTAATAGAATAAAGTTATAGAGTAAAAACACTAGACTATCCCCAAATGGCTTAACATTTTATTAAGAAGAGTATAAGAAGATAGCAAAAGGTAAGAAGATATCAAAAAGTAACATAGTATAAGAAGAAGGTCTTACAATAAGGAAAAGTATAGCAGATATTGGAATATATATATCTATCTATCTCAAATCAACATTGGCAATAAAGCCAGATATAATCAAATATCAAATATTATCAAACTATGATATATTCAACACTTACAATACAACCGGTATAGCAAGGTAATCAAACTGTGACTTAATCAAAACTTGTACTAATGCAAGGTATAATCGACACTAGCAATAAAGCTAGGTATATCAAAGTTAATCAGAAAAGAAGGTAATTAAATCTACACTTACAACACTGCCAAACTTCATGGATGAATTCCAATAAGGGTATCTGCAGGAAGTACCACTCAGTCAGGTGACAGGTCTCATCAAGCAGAATCAGGCGTCCCCAATCACTGCAGTCAGGATTGCAACTCAACTCCTTGCTGAGGGATGTCTTCCATTCTTATATCCCTTGGTGTATCATAAAGTGGGCGTCTACAGAAGTGATACACCTCTGTAAGGCCTCACATCTCCAAGATCATATTCATGTAGAAGGGGCCAGTTTTCTACTTTAATATGTCTCATGACATATATTCTTCAAACAGAGTGGCTCTTTTGATCTAGACATATAGATATCACCTTAAATAGAGTCTATTGATCTTAATCTGTTTAGGTATGTAAATATCAGTACAGGTACTGGGTTCAAAATAAGGTTACATATGGCCTGTCTTATTATAAACATCTTTTCATAAGCAGCCATCTTTTTTCAAGGGCTGCTATTTTGCAATACACCATGGAAACAATGTGTCATGTAAACATAGGCTTACTTGGTATTATTTTGCTAATGCAATTTTAATATTTTCTGGAATTTCTTTTCCTTAAGGGTGTTTCTGCGCAAAAAATATTGATGACCTATCTTAAGAACAGGTCTCCAGTCCAACATCCAGCACCCTCTATTGATCAGCTGTTTTCAGCGACTGATACACAGAGAATGGAGCAGGAAGCAGACAGCAATGTTCTCTGTGTAGTGGTCAGACCAGGTACTGCAGATCAGTTCCCATCCATTTTAATGGAAGCTAAGCTGCAGTACTTCAGTTCAGCCACCACAGAGAACGGCGCTGTGCTTCCTGCTCCATTTTCTGGGTATCAGCTGCTGAGAAATACTAATTAATGGGGGTGTTGGTAGTTGTGCCCCCAAAACCTCCTATTTGAGACTTTTTTTTTAAAAAAAAAAGTCAATATTTTTAGCCCTCTTAATTCTAGTACTATATTTAATAATTTTTATTTATTTGAGATATTTGTTTGCTAAGTTCTGCCTTGATATTTTTATATATCTTTATCTATAGCTGTCACCCCATGGACAACATCAAATGTAATAACCACCATTTCTGTAACGATACCAATAAATAGACACATGGCCGGCCGCTGCGTCTGATGTGATGGGGATCAGGTTAATGATTACTATAGGTGAAAGTATATGGATCCTGCTGTTTACTGTGCCTGACTCTGCAGTGAAGGTCACCTTATCCTCTTCATTAATATTTGAAGAGCAAAGAAAGTCAGGGCCGGTGTATGTCTCACTGCAAATGACTGTCCCCCGTGCAATGTATCGATCAGTTAACAAGGCGCTCCAATCCATTCATCTCCAGAGGTGGGATGGCGATATGACTTACAATAACTCTATTACCATTAGCAACTGAGGTTACAATTGATCTGTATCACTGTGAGGGGTGTGTATACTTTTGCAACCAATTAGTTTAATTTCTTCTACGCATCTAAAATAAAGACAACTTTACAAATAGTCATGATTTAAAGGGATTTTTTTTTTTTTTTTTTTTTTTTTGTCGTTAATATCTGATTGGTGACAGTGACTTTCATGGGCGCAAGGCTGCAATACTGCCACCTGGCCACTACACAGGGTACGAAGCTGTTTCCAGCTCTGCTCTGTATAGTTGATGGCTATTGGCCCCACTGATCTCAAATTTTTGGGCATAAAAAAATTTTGCACAACCCCTTTAAATTTCTGACATTTTGCATAATCAGATCCTATGCAAAAAAAAAAAAAAAAAAAAAATGTGATTTGAGCTTTATGTCTAGTATGTACTTGCCCAAGTATATGTCTAATGTGTCCATAGAATAATATTAGCCAGACTATGCAATAGGAAGTGTCCTTTGGGCCCTACACAGTACAGTGGCAATATTTATTTATTTTTTTTTAGTGGCAGGAGTCAAGTAGAGACAGTTATACAGCTGCATACCTTAGGGATATAGTATGACAACACTCTTCAAGTGTGCATGCTAGATATAGTGGCCTACACAAGCCATAGCTGGACCATCAGTACTCAGAAACTGGGTGTTGAAGTGCATATAATCCAGAAGTGTTCCTGTAATGCAATGCCGCACTGAACTCTCGTTTTTCAACATCAAACATTTTCCATTGTTTCAGAAAGAGCGCCACACCTGTCCACAGTGTGTATTGCAGATCAGTTATATTTACTGCAGTGGGACCAAACTGCCACCTATGGACCAGAATAAAGCAGCCATGTTTTTCTAATCTTGTGCGACACTAACTACTAACAGGGGGTGGATTATGAACACTTTTGTAATATGTTTTAACTGATTTTACTTCCACTTAGTAGAAAACAGGCTATGCAGTTCTGTATTCACTGTATATTGTCAGTATGCACATATTTAGCAGTTGCCAAAAGGAAGGGGGTCAATTCAAATAGCTGTAACTTAAATTTTATACCACCTTGAACTGTGGTTCCGGTGACACATGAAAGCTGAAAAAATGGAAATATTAGTTAAAGAAACAGTTGGAAACATGAGTTTTATATTCAGCAGCATATATATAAAAAAAAAAATTCCTGGGTTTTTAACTAATGATATTTCCATTTTTTTATAGGTAGAACTGTAATATTGGATGCATATGAAAGCTGAGACTTAGGGCTCATGTACATGACTGTGTGGAGTGGACAGGTCAGTACAAACCGCATGGATGACATGGATTGGTATAACAAGTACAGTGATAAAAAGTACGGTTGTGTACATGAAGCCTAAGATTTCATATGACACCAGAACCACGGTACTAGGTGGTAAAGTACAGCAATTTTAAGTGACCCTTCCCTCCAGCAACTGCTACATCCTTACAATACAAAATGAATATGGAACTTCCATCACTTAGCTAGATTTTTGCTATGGAGTTTATATTACAAAATTGTTCACCAAACACCCCCCATCCCTACAAAATAGCACCAAAAAGGTGAAACAGCAGTTTCACTGAAAAGGTTTTGCCCTTTAAAGTATACAGTCATATGAAAAAGTTTGGGCACCCCTATTAATCTTAATCATTTTTAGTTCTAAATATTTGGGTGTTTGCAACAGCCATTTCAATTTGATATATCTAATAACTGATGGACACAGTAATATTTCAGGATTGAAATGAGGTTTATTGTACTAACAGAAAATGTGCAATATGCATTAAACCAAAATTTGACCGGTGCAAAAATTTGGGTACCCTTATTTTATTGATTTGAATACTCCTAACTACTTTTTACTGACTTACTGAAGCACAAAATTGGTTTTGTAACCTCACTGAGCTTTGAACTTCATAGTCAGGTGTATCCAATCATGAGAAAAGGTATTTAATTGCAAGTTGTTCTCCTATTTGAATCTCCTCTGAAGAGTGGCATCATGGGCTCCTCAAAACAACTCTCAAATGATCTGAAAACAAAGATTGTTCAACATAGTTGTTCAGGGGAAGGATACAAAAAGTTGTCTCAGAGATTTAACCTGTCAGTTTCCACTGTGAGGAACATAGTAAGGAAATGGAAGACCACAGGGACAGTTCTTGTTAAGCCCAGAAGTGGCAGGCCAAGAAAAATATTAGAAAGGCAGAGAAGAAGAATGGTGAGAACAGTCAAGGACAATCCACAGACCACCTCCAAAGAGCTGCAGCATCATCTTGCTGCAGATGGTGTCACTGTGCATCGGTCAACAATACAGCACACTTTGCACAAGGAGAAGCTGTATGGGAGAGTGATGCGAAAGAAGCCGTTTCTGAAAGCACGCCACAAACAGAGTCGCCTGAGGTATGCAAAAGCACATTTGGACAACCCAGCTTCATTTTGGAAGAAGGTCCTGTGGACTGATGAAACAAAGATTGAGTTGTTTGGTCATACAAAAAGGCGTTATGCATGGCGTCAAAAAAACACAGCATTCCAAGAAAAACACTTGCTACCCACTGTAAAATTTGGTGGAGGTTCCATCATGCTTTGGGGCTGTGTGGCCAATGCCGGCACCGGGAATCTTGTTAAAATTGAGGGTCGCATGGATTCAACTCAGTATCAGCAGATTCTTGAGAATAATGTACAAGAATCAGTGACGAATTTGAAGTTACGCCGGGGATGGATATTTCAGCAAGACAATGATCCAAAACACAGCTCCAAATCTACTCAGGCATTCATGCAGAGGAACAATTACAATGTTCTGGAATGGCCATCCCAGTCCCCAGACCTGAATATCATTGAACATCTGTGGGATAATTTGAAGCGGGCTGTCCATGCTCGGCGACCATCAAACTTAACTGAACTGGAATTGTTTTGTAAAGAGGAATGGTCAAAAATACCTTCATCCAGGATCCAGGAACTCATTAAAAGCTACAGGAAGCGACTAGAGGCTGTTATTTTTGCAAAAGGAGGATCTACTAAATATTAATGTCACTTTTCTGTTGAGGTGCCCATACTTTTGCATCGGTCAAATTTTGGTTTAATGCATATTGCACATTTTCTGTTAGTACAATAAACCTCATTTCAATCCTGAAATATTACTGTGTCCATCAGTTATTAGATATATCAAATTGAAATGGCTGTTGCAAACACCCAAATATTTAGAACTAAAAATGATTAAGATTAATAGGGGTGCCCAAACTTTTTCATATGACTGTATATCCACATGTGACATACTTGCAGCAGATTAGCTGCTGTGGACATCTACACATACCCTTATAATAATACACTATCATAAGCTAATAAATGCCCTGCTGATAGTTATATGTTGTATTTGCAGTGTTATAACCGGGCATGAACTTCGCCGAGTTATTTAGAAAGTTCACAAGTGAAAGTTCTCAGGTCCTGGTTAGACAGTAATGATCTGTGACAAATCAATAAGTTTCTGTTATTCTGTGAAACTCGGTTCACATCTGCATTCGGGGAGTTCGCTTGCCCCATGTAGCGGGCTGCAGCAAAAAAAAGCGCTGCAGGAAAGACTGCAATGGCAATGCATCGTGGTTTTTCCCACAGAAAGTCCACTGCGGACTTTATGCTTCCATTATACCTATAGGGAGACTGCCAGCATTTCTGTAGCTATAATTGACATGCTGCGATTTCTAAAACCATGACAATTTTGGAAGTGGCAGAATGTCCGCTGCACATATTTTTCTGTAGTGTGTGGATGGGATTCACAAGGGACTGTAAAACGCTTCATTTACGCCACATGGGGCCCTGGTCTTAGGCGGACAGAGTTTCTGTCTTTCCGGGCCCTATGCGGACCCAAAGGACAGAAGTCCGAACGCTAGTGTGAACCTAGCATAACGTGTCCACATCACAGGTTTTACCCCGGCCTGTAGCAGCACAAAACTGCATCACCTGCACCTATTTTGTAGCACTTTTTTCTATTAGAAAAATGCCACGTGCCAGCCATGAAAGACACAGTTGTGTGAATACAGCTTTAGTGATGTCAGGTACCTGGTGTCATCCTCAGGGTCTGGGATGGAGCCTTTGGAGGGGTTTTATATATGCACCCGGAACTTTTCAGCATATACAGCTACTATAAATAGTATGAATATAGCCTTATCCTGTGGTCTTACATCTATCCCCATATGTCTGTATCAGGACTACATACATTGCTTAACTTTGTACAATAGAGATAAGATACACCTGAGCAATAAAGAGTGAAGTGGTTGCAAAAGTGAACATACCCTTTAAGACAAAATAGTAGGTATATCAGCTGTCCTGATACCACAATGAGCTGTGCGACCTGACAACTTCAGCTCAGCTACATCCTTGCCTGTATAAATGTAATGCTTCTACATACCTAGATCATGTCGGTCTATGATACATGTGGTGTCTTTACACAGTTACCTGTTTGAGGTCAGGCCAGTCCTCGGGGAGAATATGACTGTGAATATTTTCATGGTGTCAGAATTCCAGCTCCTGTATCCACTAATGATTCCAATTATTGCTGCCGTGATGTGAGGATTTCCATGTACTCTGATACTTTGTAGCAAAAATACAAGTACACGCCCCCTCTCAAGAACCAATCAGAAAGTGGGTGCGGCCAAGTTCAAAGTGCAGATTGCAGCTGATTCCAGGAATAACTTCGTATATGACTGTGGGGAGGTCAAATGAGGCCCTGAAATCACTTGTCATATGGAGAAAAGTCCTAATATTACCCCATTATATATGGGATAATGCCCCCTACCCCTCACATAAACTGAGAATATTAGAAATCACCAAGGAGTTGTATGTCCATATAATGGCATCAGGCTGCAGACTGAGCGTGTATATAGCTATAGCTATATACATGGATATATTCTTTATTATATATATTTGTAGGCACATTATCCCATTATCCTTTATAATATATAGTTTAGATGCTGCAGAACCTCTTTTTAAAGAATAAGCTGGAGACTCCAGTCTAGCATTGATCGATATGAAGCTCCTTCATCTTTTCTATAAAGAAGGTCTGCAACAGCTGAGATGCCTATTATGATGTTCTGCAGCAGCTCCCGAGGTGGGTATTATGAGGTTCTGCAGTATGTGAGGAATGTTATTTTATTATATTGTGATGCTCTGCAGCATCTGATAAGTGTGTTGTGAGTTTATACAGCAGCTAGAGTGTGTTTGATGAGGTTCTGCAGCAGCTGAGGTGTGTATTATAATGCTTGTGTTATCTTGTTCTGCAGTAACTGTTGCCTGTATTATGTTACACACGGACCCGCACCCTTATTGTATAGGTGAATGCTCTGTAATGTTCTATTGTGTTGTAAACAAATCCTATGAATTGTAAAGCGCTGCAGAGTAAGAATGCAAATAGAAGGGTTAATAATTTATTTTCATGAATAAAGAAATGAGAAATGTAAATCCCATCCATATTTGGTGTGACCTTTGCCCTTTGCCTTCCTTCAGTTCTTCTCGGTACTTGCAGACAGTATTTGGCAGAACTGGGCAGGGAGGTTGTTCCCGCCGCCATCTTGGAGAACTAAGCACAGATCTTCTGTGGATGTTGCTTGCTCCAATCCGTCTGTCTCTTCATGTCATCCCAGACAGACTGGATGATGATGAGATCAGGGCTATATCTGTGGGGGCCGGATCATCACTTCCAGGACTCCTCCTCCAAAGGGTTTGTTCACCACGTAATGAAGCATTACAGAGCATTAGTATAAGCCATTGTTTCCCAAACTGTGGGTCTTGAGCTCCTGTGGGGTTGTGTAAAAATCCCTGGGGTTAGGGTTGGGCGAAGTTGAGAAATTTCTACTCCATACTTCAGGACTGTAAACTGCTGGCTTGGACTAAGGCCTGCAACCCTTAGTCCTTAGGATCTTTGATGATGTCACAGTCATGCAACCAAGTAACATACGGTGACAGAGTCTGTATAATAGCTCAGTGTATGGAAGAAGCTGTGCTGGGCTGCATGAAGGTATAGCAGTGCTAAGTGTGGGGGGAGGGTGTAGGTAACAGGGCTGAGTGTGTGGGAGGAAGGTTAGAAGTAGCAGAGTCGAGTGTGTGTGGGGAAAGTGAATGCAACACAGCTGAGTGTGTGGGGGAAAGGTAGATGTAGCAGAGCCTAAACCCTTTGCAAAGTACTTTATATAAAGATTACTGTTATTTTTATTGTTCTTTCATGTATGGTAAGTAGCGAGGAGTCATCCTATTTCTATTAGTGTAAAGATTTAGTACTCATCTACTCCATCCTGCGTCTTATCCCTTCAGGAGTCATCGGGGAGGGGAACTTCATAGGAAACATCACGAAAATGGATAGAAAGCGTCAGCGATGAGAAACGGCGCTGGATTGTTCTAAACTAATCACAGGAAACAAGTCGGGGTGAAAATGCATTTTTTCTTACGACTTTTGTGATTCCACATAAGCTGAAGATTTCACATATTCACAGGAAATAGAATCCTCCAAATCCCCTGGAAGGAACCGAGAAAGCGTTCTGATAATGAGAATGACGGGAGAGATTGTGAGGAGTTATTGATCGCAGCACCTGAGCCTGGAGGATCCTGGAGAATGATAGAATTATTTCTGTGATAGCTGGATTACACACGCCGAGTTATATCTGCTTCTTGCAAAGCTGAGTGACCATCGATACCGGGGTAGGAGAATCATTACAGGTCTCCGAATATCAGGATAGGTCATCAATATCAGATTGGTGGAGGTCCAACTCCTGGCACCCCCACCAATCTTCTGACTGAAGGGCCACTCTGGTGGATGTGGCCTCGTCATTCTTTATTATACACAGTGCTGTATAGTTGGTAGTGGCCATCCTTGGTATTGCAGCACAATCCCACTCAAGTGATTAAAGTCCAGGATAGCCCCTTCATGTAGATAGATATGTATATAAAAAATAAATAAATTAAAAATAAAAATTTATATATATATCTCAAGATTTGGAAAAAAAAAAAATCAATTAAAAATTTTTCTGTAGTCCTGAAACCCAAAAATGGCATGGTCTTCTAGAGGCTAATCTTAAATTCTACTATAGTAAGAAAATGGATGCAGTAAAAAAAAAGTACGAAAACTCATTCCCCATGCTGTAATGGGCTCGAGGCTGCCACATTTTATTACATTGAGTCGTCGTCCCCAGAGTGACCTCTCTGGAAGCCCAAATCATGAATCCCCCAGGACAGTCACCATGGAGCGGTGCTGGTATATACTGTACAAACCACAGTCTTCTATATATAGAGGATTTACATGGCGTCCACCGGGCAGACGGCAGCGCTGCATTCTCAATAAGGAAACTTTTAATACACGATACACATTTAATATGTGATTTTCAGCTGCCTGCGATGGGTTGCGTTATATCAGTGGCGGTCGGAGCAGCGACACACTTACTATATATGACTGTGCAGAATTTTATGGGCATCATACTAATGTTTTTTGCTAATTATATCAATAAATCCTCCTCTCAGATGAGTGTTTAGTGGCCGCATATTAAAGCGAAATATATTAAACTGCGCCAAACAGTGTTTCAAGGGAAAATAAGGTGCAGTAAAGATGAGCTGAGGACACGCTGGTGTATAAAGAATAATACAGGAATATCTGCTAGACCCTGCCAGCAATGCTACAATGTAACGGACCATGTGAACATGTATATATACAGTATATAGAATGCTAGATAGATGGCCATGTCAAAGAAAGAAAAACCATCAGATCAAACATCTTCCATTGCTCCAGGGTTCAGTTCCAATGGTCCAGATGAGAATCTCGTCTTTTATAAGACAACAAATGCAAGTTTCCACAGAGGTTTCCTCTGCGGACTTTCTGCTTCAATTAAACCTATAGGAAAACCACTGGCATTTCCGTAGATATAATTGGCATGCTGAGATTTCCAAAACTGCAACAAATTTGGAAATTGCAGCGTGTCCGCTGCGCGTATTTTCCTGCAATGTGTGGATGGGAGTCACTAAAATCCCATCCACTTTGCAGGGACTGTAAAATGCCATGTTTTTTTTCCACGGTGTTCCCGATGCGGCCAAACCTCGTTGTGGGGCTTTGGGCTTATATCGGTTTACACCATGTGGGGCTCTGGCTTTATATCGGTTTAAAATGGATCCATTGATTTCTATTGGGTTTGTATTATAGACAGAGATAATAGAGAGAATAAGGTGTTATTCACACCACAGTGACGTCTTTGACGTATCTAACGGCCATGAAAAACGGACACACATGTATGTTTATGACGGCCATTTTGCATCCCTTCAGTTTTTGATGGCTGAATGACATCCGTTTGGTATCCAATTTTAATGGTCCGTTAAAAAAAAGGTTAAATTTCATTGGTCTGTCTTTTTTCACCCAACCCATTGATCCTTTTTACATCCATTAAAACAGATCCATTGTTTTCTTTTGTGTCTGTTTGGCTGTCAAAACTGTCAACTTTTTGATGGCCGTGGCAAATGGTCCATCAAAAAAATGGACATGTGAACACACACATTGAACTCAATGTGTTCTCAAAATGGACGTCACATGGCCGCTTTTCACTGTCATGTGATTAAGACCTAAATAAATCTTCCCCAGTATATCCGTTACGCCGCGAGTGTTCCTGTAAGAAAAGCCGCCAAATGGTGGAGTGTTCAGAGTAAATATTGTGCAAGCATTATAAAATGGAAAACTCATGTCTGCAAATTTTAAGAACAACCTCCGAGAACTTTCACAATTCTGAGTTGGAGTAGATGGCAAATATCGTCCTGCATTATTTAATAAGTCTCCGCTTTAATCAGAAATCTAAATCCACAAAGGTCAGTATGTTAGTTTAATTCTGCATCAAGACTTTTCCAGAGAGGAACTATTTAGGTCCAGGGAGGTAAAAAAAAAAAAAATTTAAAATTTGCTTCCAGAAATTGAATTAACCTTTTCAGAAGTTTAATTAGGCTCTGGGTACTCCAGAAATCCTCCGCACGTCTGACTTCCGTCTTCAGATTCCAAAGATGATTAATTAAACTCATCCGCGCCACGCAGATCCCAGGACTGGATGGTTTTTAATTAAAAGAAAGCCAACTTCAGAATGAAACTAATAGCTCTGTCTCAGCTGAGAACGTGGCGGTAAATGGTGCGCACCAGACGCTTTCCTACTGCTGGATTGCTGGATAAAACTTCTGCAGATCTTATATTGTTGATTAGTAGACAAAGTAACTTCTTGTAGGAGGAGTCTAGACATGGGAGGGGCTTATTATATGGGTGGGGCTGTAAGAAGGGACACAGGAAGAGGTTACGAGTGCCAAAGAGCAGGTAGCTTTAAAGGGAGTGTCACCAGAATCAGTATATCACCCCAGCCCTACAGATAGATAGGTTAGTGTCACCAGAGCCAGCATATCACCCCAGACCTGCAGATAGATAGGTTAGTGTCACCAGACCCAGCATATCACCCCAGCCCTGCAGATGATAGGTTAGTGTCACCAGAACCAGCATATCGCCCCAGCCCTGCAGATAGATAGGTTAGTGTCACCAGAACCAACATATCACCCCAGCCCTGCAGATAGATAGGTTAGTGTCACCAGACCCAGCATATCACCCCAGCCCTGCAGATAGATAGGTTAGTGTCACCAGAACCAGCATATCGCCCCAGCCCTGCAGATAGATAGGTTAGTGTCACCAGAACCAGCATATCCCCCCAGCCCTGCAGATAGATAGGTTAGTGTCACCAGAACCAGAATATCACCCCAGCCCTGCAGATAGATAGGTTAGTGTCACCAGAACCAGCATATCACCCCAGCCCTGCAGATAGATAGGTTAGTGTCACCAGAACCAGCATATCACCCCAGCCCTGCAGATAGATAGGTTAGTGTCACCAGAACCAGCATATCACCCCAGCCCTGCAGATAGATAGGTTAGTGTCACCAGAACCAGCATATCACCCCAGCCCTGCAGATAGATAGGTTAGTGTCACCAGAACCAGCATATCACCCCAGCCCTGCAGATAGATAGGTTAGTGTCACCAGTACCAGCATATCATCCCAGCCCTGCAGATAGATAGGTTAGTGTCACCAGACCCCAGCATATCACCCCAGCCCTGCAGATAGATAGGTTAATGTCACCAGAACCAGCATATCACCCCAGCCCTGCAGATAGATAGGTTAGTGTCACCAGAACCAGCATATCACCCCAGCCCTGCAGATAGATAGGTTAGTGTCACCAGACCCAGCATATCACCCCAGCCCTGCAGATAGATAGGTTAGTGTCACCAGACCCCAGCATATCACCCCAGCCCCGCAGATAGATAGGTTAGTGTCACCAGACCCAGCATATCACCCCAGCCCCCTGCAGATAGATAGGTTAGTGTCACCAGAACCAGAATATCACCCCAGCCCCGCAGATAGATAGGTTAGTGTCACCAGAACCAGCATATCGCCCCAGCCCTGCAGATAGATAGGTTAGTGTCACCAGAACCAGAATATCACCCCAGCCCTGCAGATAGAGGTTAGTGTCACCAGATCCAGCATATCACCCCAGCCCTGCAGATAGATAGGTTAGTGTCACCAGAACCAGTATATCACCCCAGCCCTGCAGATAGATAGGTTAGTGTCACCAGATCCAGCATATCACCCCAGCCCTGCAGATAGATAGGTTAGTGTCACCAGAACCAGAATATCACCCCAGCCCTGCAGATAGATAGGTTAGTGTCACCAGATCCAGCATATCACCCCAGTCCTGCAGATAGATAGGTTAGTGTCACCAGAACCAGTATATCACCCCAGCCCTGCAGATAGATAGGTTAGTGTCACCAGAACCAGCATATCACCCCAGCCCTGCAGATAGATAGGTTAGTGTCACCAGAACCAGCATATCACCCCAGCCCTGCAGATAGATAGGTTAGTGTCACCAGAACCAGCATATCACCCCAGTCCTACAGATAGATAGGTTAGTGTCACCAGATCCAGCATATCACCCCAGCCCCACAGATAGGTAGGTTAGGGTCATCTGAATCAAACAGTGCTTTACCCTTGTGAATTGCTGGCTCCATTGCTCAGATATAGCTGTTTTTGTCAAAGTGGGCAATGGCCGGCCTGGCTCCAAGAACTCATTTGCATATTGCATCAGCGATATTTCAGCCTGAGGCATGATTCACAAGGGGAAAACACCACTTAATTCACTGTTTAAGGAAAAATCTTAAAAACAGACGTTTCCCATCTTCATTTTTTTTTTTTTTACACATTCCTGGATATTTAAAAATAAATAAATAAATAAAGACGTAAAAATGAAGCCCCATGTGTTTGAAAAACCCAAAACAAAAAAAAAAATACTATAACCTTCAAAACCATATATGCCAAAAAACTCAAAAATATGTTCGGGGATGAACAAGGCCCAGGAGTTGAGTGTTGATCTTGTGTGTGTAACTATCAGACAGCCATGTCGACCTCATTATCTTCTATTCTGATGGATAATCGGAGGTCAATCCACCAGAAATTCTGTCACATCCATGTTGAGAACATTGTGAGTCACAGACATTGGGATCTTGGATGTGTACATGAATAACATTAAAAGGGATTGTCAGGTTTAGAGAGACTCCTTTCAATTACCAAACTAGGGAATTCACGGTTACTAGAGGGCTAGTCACCTACTCCAGACCCCATCTATTAGCTAAAGTGGTCATGAAGAGTATCTGTCACTCAGGAGGACTCAGCATGTACTTGAACTATATAGATAACCCATTGATTTACCTTGGTGCTGCTTCATTTTCCCTGCGGGGGCAGTGCAGGGAAATTGAATACTTGCTATTAAGTAATTTGTTTCCACCCATATTAAAGTTTATCACTTTAGTTCTAGCTAGAGAGGGACAAAACTTGTTTTCACATATGGCCACTAGTTTCATGTTGGACTGATCTTGTTCATTCTGAACCAGAAGTGCTTTTATTATATCTCGAAGTCTCTTCTGGCCCTGGCAGTTCGCTGAGACCTGTGATTGGGCGTCAGTAGTCACATCGAGCACACCAACGTCCACCTAAAGAGACCCTACAGTATAATAGTAATTTGTGGGTAGCGAACCCCAAAAATATCGGCTTGAAGCGAGCCCCAGAATTTTGGAAAATGAACTGGTTTGCTAAACTCTAGTCCTAGCAACACAACATCCATTGATAAGCTTATCTTCTATAGGCCGTACTATCAAAAAGGGATTATTTAAAGCAGACAAGCCCCATAAAGGGGTGGTGTAGGATTAGAAAAATATGGCTGCTTTCTTCCAAAAACAGTGCCACGCCTCTCCACAGGCTGTGGGTGGTATTGCAGCTCAGCCCATGGAGATTAAATTATAGATGAGACAAGTGTGGCACTGTTTTTGTAACACTGGACAACCCCCTCACTGTTCCCATCAATTATACCGAGTTCTAGTCAGCGTTATGCTCTGCCCATAAAATCATTCAACCATTTGAATAAATTTTTTTTTTTACTTTTTTGGATTTTATTTTTGGGTGCACTTCCTCTTTAAAAAAATATTGTCTCCATTTTCCAGTGATCCTTTGCAATCCTTTCATGAATTCCCTGATTGTGAAGTTAGCAGTAGATTATTAGTGAGGTCACAGGGGAGGCAGCGCCGTCCTCTAATTGCACCATTATTTGGGTATCTTGCCATTATACAAATACTCTCATCTTGCTTTTGGCCATATGATCCTGTATCTGCTGCTTGCTGCAGCGTAAGCAAATTCTTTTAATAGGGGAAAGGTGTGTTGCGGAGTGAAGTGAGATCCATAGCAAATGTTTTCATCTCCCTCATTACACACCGCAAGCAGCTGTGCACATTGGAAAAAAAACATTTTTAGTGCATTATAATTAGGCATGGGAGATCTTGTAAGACTCACTATGTAGAAAGAGAGCGTTATTAGGAGATTGCGCACTTGCCCTAAGTTTGTGACTGATCCATTTTTGCAGATGCTGTAATAGGAGAAGTTTCACTAGAGCCCTCCCAGGACTGTTCACACTGTTATGTCACAGTTCATTGGTTCTTGAGTGTGATGCAAGTAAATGAAGGAACTTTTTTTTTTTATGCATTAAAGATTTGTAATGGTTGTGAGAAGGTGACAGGCCAAGTGCTGGAGTCACGGTATTTCAGCCCCCGGGTTTTGACATATGTGTGGTCCAGGACGGGTTTTTGAGTAGGCCTAAGCCCAGGTGGAAGTCCTGGGCCTCATTACTGGCCCATATAGCCCTACAGAGCCTGCATTTCAGGGCAGATCCTGGCAGGGAAAGTTGGCATCTGGGTCTGTCCTGGAGAGCTGAGTTATTTGGTGAGATCAAGCTGGGACTTGTGGTACTAGTTGGAGCTCAGACGAGTAGGAGTTTTGTTTTGCCTTTTTTTCTGCCTGAAATTAAGGCTGTATTTTATTTTGTCTATTTATACCTGAACTGAAGGTTTATTTATTTATTTTGCTATTTTTTTTAAATAAACCTATTTCGACTAGATTTTTGTGTCCCTGTCTCTGACTGGTTGGGTCTGCACCATTGCTTCTACCGAGCTACCTTCCCCACATGGTTTATCAATAATACAGTGCAAAAAGAGCCAACAGGATAAGGGGAGAGACAGATAACAAGGCAATGGAAAAAGGGACGAGACGGGAAAGTCCCACCATGCAAATGTGATTCCACAGGGAGGTAGCCTAGCGCTCTGGTAGAAAAGGTGGAAGTATATCAAAGGAGACACTCACCATTACCTGCCCAACAAGGGGTAATCAAAGGAGAACTGTACAAAACAAATATCAGAAGGGTGGAAGACAAGGAGCATAGAGTATCGGAGCGGGAGGATTAGGGAGGTGTAAGGGTATGAATGTAGGATGTCCCAGAGCCTAGTGCGGGACCAAATCCACTCAAACAGGGTCCGGGGCAAGGCCTAGTAACTCCCTGTGCCTAAGTGATGAGGCAAACGTGTTCCAGTAGTGCCATGTCTTCTCAGAGCTGTCCGCACGCTCAAGAGTGATATGAAGAAGATTCTCCATACGATGGATGTCATTTACTCTCTCCAACCATTGTGGGATTGTCAGGGGCTCGGAGGATCTCCACTTCGCAGGGATGCAGACTTAGGAGATGTCAAAGTAGAGATAGTTTGTATCTGCCAAGGGAAATGTCATGGTGGTGGAGGAGTATCCAAGCAGGACTGTCAGCCAAATGGAAGGAACTTTAGATGAAGTCCAAGTAAAGGAGGGTAGGCTGTATATATGGCTTTATAACACTACAAACTATAGGCAGGTTACGGCTGCGAGCCTCTGGATGTGGAAGTATTCTGTGCAGCCGAGTGGGTCAATTACTGCACACGTGTAAGGTGCAAGGAAACACATGGGCAAGCTGCGTGCCAGAAACTAGAATAGTCACATTTACTTGTGGTTGTCTCCATTATAGGGGGAAAAAACACTTCTTTCACCCCCTTGTCCTCCCTGCGGTGATATCATGGGATTCGGAGGGGCTGGATCAAGTGCCCTTGTGGGACAATAAAAAAATAAAGAAACTTGGAAAAAAAAGTCTAAAAAAATAAATAAAAAATACAAAGTTAAAAAAAAAAGTCCAGACTACCCTTGAAGCTCTAAGCCTTTAGCCAACAAAGTCCTACAAACCCTACCTTTATGGCCTGTCCCTGAAGCCAAAACACAACCCATATAGTAGAAATACAACCTGCAACAACAGAGGGCGTTACCAAACACTTTAGGTGTATATTATGTGACTGTTCACAAGGGGTTGAATGGAGAGGGCTCAGGAGCACCTGCTGCTAACAGCCGCACATGGTGCTGGAAACTGTCACGGATGTTAACCCATTAGATTCTGCTGTCAAATGCGACACAGTGCCGCCATAATATAATGATCGTTGGAAGGCGGCAATTGGTTGAAGGCTCCCAGGCCTGTTATTACTATAGTTCTATTACAAGCTGCCATACACATCATGTCATAGAAGTCAATGGCTTTTAACAGTATACAGTATAGCTGTATAGTGTAAGGAAATACAGGTTAAAAAATTTTTTTTTTAAGTTTTTAAAAGTTTAAAAAACTCAAAAGTATTGAAATTTTCCCAATCTTTAAGGGGTTAACCCCCGACATCTGGACATCACACATATAAACTACAACGCTGATAGCTGTGTACAGTTATAGTCCCGTTATATAACAGGAGCTGAGAGCAGATCTGTCCATCACACTAAGCTGCTCAGCATTGTAAACAGTGGGGACAACGCAGCAGTGTTCAGTTTAGAAATTTTCTATAGTGCCTCTTTATTAGCTATAGTGACTATTTTTCATACATGCTGTATGCTTAGTGAATCCCATTAAGTGCCATAACTGAGTCAGGTTTCGGGTTGTTTAGTTGTCAGGGTATCGCGTATTTCTGAAGCACAGCTCACACTTTGCTGATGAACGAATTCAAGGCTGACTATGTGCCTCAGGCTTTTGCCACTGCTCCGCAACTTCTTTTCACTATGATGTTAAATCACAAGGCCTGAATCGTGTGACTCCGATGACCTCCTCCATGGAGAGCCGTAGACCGACCTCATTACTGTCAAACGCTCTAAAATCATCTGCAGGCTTTACCGAAACCACACAATGTTCCCATTTACCTATATGATCTATAGAGACAGTGAGCTGCTGGTGTATCTAAGCCGATCAAGTGTGATACTATCTGCAGAACTAGTGTTTTTATGCCTGTCCTATGAAAATGTGCCAATGGGGGGATTTATTAGGAGCCACACATCATGTGCCAGTCTTAATATTATGTGTGTTGGCAGCAGGTGCCCCGGGCCTGGGCCCCTTAATAAGTCAGGTGCACCATGGAAGGTCCCGTGCCCCAGAACTAAAATCTATAGCAGTAGAGTGCATGTCAGGTATCTGCCCTGGCACTCCTGATTCACCCACTTTTCTTATGTGGCGAGCAGGTCGGAAAATGGACAAAATGATGAATTTTGGCGCAAATGTCCCACTTTTGTACCAAAAACTTTCAGGAAAAGGATAGTAAATCCACCCAATAAGGTAGCCGCCCCATCACAGCCCTCCTTCAGATGTGCCATATCTACGTTCACCTACAACAGCTTGCTAGCATAGAGAGAATAGTAAATTTCCTCAATGTGTTTAAAGGGATATTCTGTCAATTACACCTTATGCCCTATTCACGGAATTGAATATAATTGGTGGAGGATCCTCGCCAGTCCCACATACCCCATTTATCTCTATCGGACTGCCAAGGAGAACCCCAATACAGAGCCCAGTTATTTCCAATTCCCTAGAACTGAATGGAGTAACAATGTGCTTGCACAACCTATTCATACGATATCCATATGGGTCACATGGGACCCTCGCTGTCATGAGTAGTGGGGTCCCAGAAGTAACACCCCACAGATCTAGTAAGTTTTCCCTATGCAGAGGATAACTTGTAATTACTGGAATCCTTTAAGCCTATCATGTGTGATACTGTAGTGCTGAGCCAATATATCTAATCCTAGCATGTGTGATACTGTCTGCTGAGCCAATGTATTTAATGACTGTACTGCTGAGGTTGTGTATCTAATCCTATGCTACACCTGTCATGTATAAGGGGTTACTAATGTGGAGAATCCATGGGCATTCCAGTCTCATGCACACTCCAGTTTCACAGACAATATTGAAGGGCAGTGAGCACGCTCCGTCCCGGCACCGCACACACTCGCACCGCCATATTAAAAAAAAATCTATTTAATAAAGATTTTGTCAAATAGGAATGAAATTCCCGATCTCAAAAATTTTGTATGTGGAGCATCAAGGTGTAACAAAACTGTGAGTCCCCTGCTTTTAACCCCTCACAACCCACTGCTGCATGTCTTCATTGAAAATGTGAAAAAACAATCTGCTGGGTAAATGGGCTGCACATATAAAATATGGGAATTTAACTGGCCGTATTCCTTATATTGGCCCCATGCAGTAAAATGGCCCCCATGCAGTGGCTGGGCCCCGATCACTGCCCTCATACTGAGGTGACTATTAGTCCAGTACTTACCTCACTGACCCCCGGCCGCGCAATTCTCCTGCTCAGCAGTCACTTCCATGATGTGTCATGTGCACCCAGAGCAGGAAGGAGTGGGAGCGGTCGGAAAGCGGAGAGGTAAGTACTGCAGTCACACTCCCTACAGATTGTAGGCTGCAGGCCTAATGTGGTCTGCGGCCAACAGGTTACAAAGTGGTCGGGCAGGAAGCCTTTGGCTTCCTGCTCTGTAGGTTTCAGAACCAGCCGCAGGCTCCTCTTCGCCCCTGGTCTACGATATGGCTGCATTTTCAACAGCCAGATTGGCAGAACCAGAGAGAACCATCTGCACCCCACCCCTGCCTATGTGGCTCGTGGATGACATTGCGTGTTTGACACCCCTGCATTACATTGTACATTCTGTACCTATCCTGGGTTACATCCTGTCCTTCAGAGCTGCATTTGTAATTCTGCTTGTTATTAATGGAAATGTCTTGTCAGATACAGCTTGGCTCATGTATTTCAGCAGATATTTCCCTACATTAGTATACAGAGCCTATTAAAAACGACTACACGTCTAGAATCCAAGTAATACTATTGTACAGACGAAGCGTCTTCTATTTAGCTGATTTTTACAAATTACCGTCAATTTATTTTATAAAACAAATTGAAGTTAACACATTTTGTATCAGAGAAGAAAAAAATCTGAGTAAAAAGTGAAGGCTTTCCATTGGAGATCGCAGGCACCTGCTGAGTTATGAAGTTGCCATGACAACTGGTTTTATTTCTGTCTCACTTTAGCCTGGGCCCCGGCAGCGGGGGGTCCCCAGGGTCCGACTGACCAACTAAAGAATAAGAGTTTAGCATCACAGATTCTTTCAGAGCTGTCCCTGGAGAATCGCAGCTGAGTCATTCCTATACAGGATCGTGCTGGAGCCAGAGTTTACCTGAAAAAAACCCAAAAGTTACTGTAAACAGTGATGGATTCATTTGTGACCCTAAGGCTAAGGCCCCACGTAGTGGGCTGCAGCAAAAAAGCGCTGCGGGAAAAATCAAGGCGGCAATGTATCGCGGTTTTTCCTCAGCGCTTTTCACAGAAAGACTGCAGGGATTTCCTCTGAGGACTTTCTGCTTCCATTATACCTACAGGGAAACCGCCAACATTTCTGTAGGTATAATTGCCATGCTGCGGTTTCCAAAACCGCAATGGTTTTGGAAATCGTAGCATGTCTGCTGCGCGTATTTTTCCACAATGGGAATCCCATCTACTTTGCTGGGACTGTAAAACGCCACGGTTTTTGCCGCTGCATTTACGTTGCGGCCGAACTGCAGCATTTATGCCACATGGGGCCCAGCCTTAAAGGGGTTTCAAGCAGAAAAAATAAGGACACAGTTGAGTTAAAAAATGTTATAAAAATCATAAGCATGTTTTCAATCTTCTGCCGTTCCCGTTCTGACACGGTCTAGGGTCTCGCTGGTCTCAATATACAAGAAACGTATACAAGAGGGTTTCCATTCACTGACAGCAAGCAGAGATCATGTATATGGTTGGGAAAGGAAATAATGGGGCAGATTTATAAAGCTGTCTAAAAGCTAAACTATTTAAGTTGCCGATAGCAACCAATCACAGAGCAGCTTTCATTTTTCAGGAGTAGATTACAAAATGAAAGCTGCGCTGTGATTGGTTGCTATGGGTAACTAAGATAGTTTAGCTTTTCAGCAGTTTTAATAAATCTGCCCCTGTGTTTTTGTTGTCCATAGCAACCAATCACAGCGCAGCTTTTGTTTTTTAAGAGGGCAAGTAGATTTCCATGGCACATTTTGCATGGTGGGTCTTGATGCAAAATCTTCTGTGTGAATTTGTCCTAAGAGATCCCCTGGTTTTCACCCTTTACCCCATGAAGGGTCCCCAGAAGTCACAGACGAGCGAAAATGCAGTGAAAAGGAGTCAGGGTGACCGTGAGGAGAGTGGTCAGGATGTGACGGACCAGAGGTTGTCAGAAATAGCTGGAGTAGGACGGGAGAAGGGCAATATCCAGGATCAAGGCTGAGGTCAGGATCAGAGTCAATGTCAGCATAGGAACAGGAGCCATGAATGGATATGAACCTCAAACAGGCAATACAAGGCAGGACAATGTTGCTTTACATAGGTCGCCATAACTGAGGTCATCTGTGAGCGTCGGCTGCCATAGCAACCTTAGACTCTATTTTAATGGATGAAAAAAACTCGAGCGCAACAGATCCCATTTTTTTTTTTACAAAGATGTCTATGTAAACGGCTGGCCTATGGCTGCTACAGCTGCAATATAAAAGGATATCCAAAAAGCTCCCCCTAGAGGTAGCCGCAGGGAGCCAGAATTTGGGGATGAATTTGGAGCTCTTTATAGGGATAACACATACAAGTATATGATGGAATTACACTGGACATCACAGAGACTTTAAGCCCAATCTCTAATCTCTATATATTTTGCATCTCCTACACTTTATCGCCTCCTCCCGAGCTACTGATTTTACAAAACTCCCACCAGTCACAATATCAAGACGTGATCCTGCATTTACTTGGACTATTCCCCGGCTGCCTGTAGTCCATACAGTGAATAGAAGAAATTCTGACATTATCCAAGGAAATGACTGGAATATGAATATAAGAAGGAAAACAATCCATAATGTCCGTGAAAGATTTATCAAGGATGTCGGTGATCGTATGGTTGTATGTACAACATTAATGTGAGACATGGCTGAGGCATGTCCTAATGTGATCCATGGGGTATGATGATCTAATGCAACAACAATTTCCTTTTCCAACTTTCTATCTATCCAAAAAAATATTCAGGCAGCAGATCCCAATGTGAACAGGTGCAAAGACATGCAGCAACCTCTGACACAGCACAAGGGCAGATAAAGAACAGAGACAGAAACTGCATTACTGCTATTATTGGCACATCTAAACTAATATTGTTTATAAACTAAATATATAAATTTTAGGTTCTTTGTTATACATATTTGATCAATCAGTAGGAAGCCCTGTACCCGCCCTGACAAGGCGACCTCATTCAGGTGGGACCCTACACTAATACTTCTCCTGGACCCAACATGAGTCTACAGTGTGAACACAGGGCAATAAACATACCTCTATACTGTATGTGCCAATAATAGCAGTAAAGCAGTTTCCATCTCTGTTCTTTATCTGCCCTTGTGCTGTGTCAGAGGCTGCTGCAGCTGCTGCTGCACTTCTTTGTATTTGTGAATTTTTCCACAGTAAGCTTGCACCTGTTCACATTGCGATCTGCTGTCTGAATATTTTTTGTAAGCATATTGCAGAGGGGTGCGTTTCCCTCTAATTGGGCTTGCACTCCCTTCAATTGCACAGGCCTATTTCATTAGAATAGAAGATGCCTTTCAGTTTCCCATCTGCCCAAGGCCATTTTAAGTAGAGTATTCTCTGGATCCTACCTGCCCTGTGTTCACACTGTAGACCTGCTCTGGGTCCAAGAGAGGTATGGTTATTGCCCTGTGTTCACACTGTAGACTCATTTTGGGTCCAAAAGAGGTTGCCTTGTAGGGGCAGGTACAGGGCTTCCTACTGTTTGATCAAATATGTATAAGGCTAAGGTCCCATGTTGTGGAAACGCAGCTTTTTTTTTTCTTGCGGTTTTTTGAGCTAAAGCCAGGAGTGGATTGAGCAGAAAGTAGAAGTATAAGAACTTTTTGGATATTTCCCATTCCCTATTGTAGCCATTCTTGGCTTTGACTCAAAAAATTGCAGCAAAATCTGCAACAAAAAAGCTGCGTTACCGCAATGTGGGGCCTCAGGCTAACGAAGAATGTAATATAGTTATATCTTTGGTCTATAGACCATATTAGTTTATCTATATGTGCCAATAATAGCAGTAATGCAGTTTCCATCTCTGTTTTTTATATGCCCTTGTGCTGTGTCCGAGCCTGCTGCACTTCTTTGTATTTTTCTATCTCTATCTATTGTGAGAAGGTGACAGACAGAGTACTGGAGTCTCGCTACATTAGCCCCTGGTTTTTAACATATGTCTGGTCTTGGGTGGGTTTTGAGTAGGCCTCAACCCAGGTGTAAATCCTAGGCCTCATTACTGGCCCATAAAAGCCTACAGAGCCTGCACTTCAGGGCAGACCCTGGAAGAGAGTGGAGGCGCCTGGGCGAGTCTGGAGCGGAGAGTCTGATAAGACCTGGGCCTTGTTTGCTGTTTTGCTCGTGTGGCTGGAGGGGGGGGCAAGCCACACGTATAGCTAGGATTATTTCTGTTCAGTTAGAGGCTCATACGAGCAGGATTTTGTTTTCTTATTTTCCTGAAGTTAAGGCTGTGTTTACTTTGCCTGTTTTACCTGAGGTAAAGTTTATTTATTTTTGCCATTTTTTTTTTTAACCACTTCCATACCAGGCACACTTTCAAGTTTTTTTTTGTATGTGCGGATTTGGAGGGCTATAACATTTTTATAATTTGGGTTATTCAAATAATTTCTGCGTCTTTTTTCGGTGACACACAGGGCTTTATTTTTTATTTTTTTTTATTTTTTTTAATATATCCAGGAAAATGTAAACAAAACAGGTCTATGTTTCACTTTTTTTTTTTTTTTTTTTTATTTAATAACACAACACAAAGTGCTAATAAAAAAAAAACAAAAAAAAAAAACTTTATAAAATAGTTTTTCCTCTCTGTTACAGCAATTTTTTATTTTTTATGGTGTTGTCGGGGGTGGGGCTATAACCTGTAATAAGGGTGTTTTATTGATGTAAATTTTTTTTTTTTTTACATTGTGTCCCCCTAAGGTCCTAATAGACCTTTGGGGACATCTGATTTATTTTTTTTTTTTTTTTTTTTTCTTTTCGGGAGGCTGATTTCCCCTGGAACTGGGAACATTTAGCCTCCTGCATGTTGTTTTCACATAACTATAGAGCTGATCTAGGTCCTGTAGGACCCAGCAGCTCTAACAAACGCTGATCCCGGCGGATCACATGACCGCCAGGTCGGAGGGGAGCCGCAAGATGGCGGCGCCCATAGCGCTGTATACAGCGCACATTGAGCGCTCTATACACGGCGATCTGGATGGCAGGGGAGGTAATAAACCTTCCCTGCCTTCTTTCTGGGAGCTCCGGCTGAAGTTACAGCCGGCTCCCCGTTTCAGCAGCAGCACGATTTTGTGCAGTTGCTGAATTTTTTCTGGACGTATATAGTCTAGGGGTGGTATGGAAGCGGTTAAATAAACCTGTTGCAGCAGAGCTTTGTGTCCCTGTCTCTGACTGTTTGGGTCCGTACCTGTGCTGCGACCAAGCTACATCCCCCCCCCCCCACACTATCTGAGGCATAACATGAAGCTCCTGATGCCAAATCTGTAATGATTTCAGTCTTCTATTAAATAACTATCTTTGTAATATCTATTCCGCAAAACCATTTGCTGCCACCAAGTGGCGGTATTAATTATTTCTCACTCATAATTTATATTTTAGGTCTTTGGAATACATAAACATTTGCTTCTATCCAGTTTTTGGTGTTTTGATACCTCCCCTTTAAATTTTCTAACCTGCTCACAACCTGAAATACAATGACTGATCAATAAACCCACTGAACAGGGAACTGAAGAAGATTTTACTGAGACGTTCTTTTCTAGAATCTAAAATAAGAGTTGCTCCTTGTGGCTGTTCTTCGGTCTGGCTAATAGATGAGGGTCCTGAATATTGGACCCCTTTCTTTTAAATCAGAATTCCCTAATAGGGTATTTAACTCTTTTATGCTTAGCGCCGTACTGTTATGTCGAGCTGAGCATATAGTTAACACTCAGCACCATAATAGTACAGCATTGTAATCCTGCGGGCACAGCCGAGGGCCGGGACCAGCTGCCAGAGTTGGCAAATACTCAGATTCCAGCAGATTAACCCCCTGGATGCTGTGATCAATAGCGATCACAGCATCCAGAGGGTCCAGGGGCAAGATTGTCGCCCCCCTCGGAGCCCCCACGATAAGATCACGGGATCCCAGGGGTTGCCATGGCCTCCTGACTGACTATGCATAGTTCCAGTAGGAGTTACTGTGCGATGTTCTGCAATACTATGTATTGCAGTACATTGCACAGGAGATCTTAGATCCCAGCTTCAAGTCCCCCTGTGGGATAGGGAAATAGTGAATAAACACAGAAACACACACATAGTAAAAACACGCACAAATAAATGAACAAATAATAAAAAGTAAAAAACCCCACCTTTTTATATTAAAAAAAATATATATAATGTAAACAAAACATGTTAGGTATCTGCATGTGCGTATAAGTCACCACTAGCCAAAAATAACGTTAATTATCCCGTATGGTGAACGCTGTAAAAAAAAAATATATATATGTACCACAATGCGCAAATCAACTTATTTTGGTCACTTTGCTTTCCCCAAAAAATAACAATAAAAGTGATCAGAAAGTCAGACATACCAAACATTGGTACCAATAAAAAGTACAACTTGTCCCGCAAATAAGGAGCCCTGACACATCTCTATCAACCATACAATAACACAGTTATAGGCGTCAGAATACGGTGACCCCAGGAAAATCCTTCATTCTGAAAAAAAGTGATATTTTATATGTAAAAGCGATAAAACATAATAAAAACCAATATAACTATATCTCTGTAATCATAATGACCCACCGGACAAAGCTGCCATGTTGTTATTAATGCAGAGTGAACGCCGCAAAAAAAAAAAAAAAAAAATTGCGATACAATTTTGTTATTTCACAAGGACCCCCAAAAACCTAAATAAAAGTTAATGAAAACATTATATGTACCCCAAAATGGTGGCCAAAGAAAGTACAACTCGACACGCAAAGAATAAGCCCTCACATAGCTATGTGGACAGAAAAATAACAAGTTATGAATTTTGGAATACGGGAAAGGAAAATATGAAAAAAAAGTCACCGAGAATTAACATACAAAATACCCTGCGTCATTAAGGGGTTAATATTCCATACGATGTACTGGAAAGTTAGATAAAAAAAAAAAAAAATTCAGATTGGGGAGGAAGAGTTAAGCTATATTTGCGCCATTTCGCTTTTACAGCAGTCACTGTGCAGTAATAATGACACGTTCCTTATCTTTGGGTTTTAATACCTATCCAAAACTTTGAAAAAATGCAAAAAAAATAAATAAATTTAGTCTCCATATTCTGTAACTTTTATGTTTCTGTGTTTGGAGGGGACATACAAAATATATGTTTTTTTGGGGGTTGCAAAATGTAGTTTTTTTTTTTATTTCGGGAATGTGTGACTGATAACTTTCTATTCAATGTTATTTGGGAGGCAGAATGGCGAAACAATGGGTACTTGCTACTTTTTTTTTTTTTTTTTTCTTGCTGAGCTAAATATTTTTAGAGTTTGGGCCTTTTCGGATGTGGGGGTACCTAATCTTTTTATGTTTATGGTTTTTGCTTATTTATTTTTGAGATCTAGGGAGGTTTTATGTTTTTGGTCCAATCTCAAGTTTATCTACTAAGTTACTGCTGGCTATGTTAGATAGGTGTCAGTACACACAGGACATCGCAGCTTGCCCACTATGGTTCTGTCTGGCCACTGGCCAGTTAGATCGTCCATGCTGACCTATGTCCTCTATCAAAAGTGCCTACGGTGGACACCTGAGCATCAGATCTGGTCCATGGAGCAATGTAAGATGGCAGCCTGATCTGATAACATGTGTGGGTGGCCGAGTGCGTGTATGGGGAAGAGATGGCACTATGGGAAGAAGAGGCAGTATGATGGGCTAGGTAATGTTCTCTTAGGAAACCCCGACCCCTGTCATCCATATGAATGTCACTTTGATACTTACCACCTACTGGGTGGTTTTAATGTTCTGGTTGATTAATGTCTTGTACAAACTGTATGTGTGTGTGTATATGTATGTGTGTGTATGTGTATATATATATATATATATAAAAAAATATAATATAATGTTTGTCACCAGTATATTGTAGATTGTATATGTGTTTGTCTATGTATACTGTTATATACATGAAATCCCCAACACTATAAATCACAATGTAAACTAGTCGCCATATAATCCCAGTAAGCAGATAAAATATTCCTCGCCGTCCGCCGCTTTGTATTTCTATTGATTTTGCTCTATTTCGGATAATGTCTGATAAATTCTCTTGGATCCAGTAAAGGCGTTTGTTGTGTTTCAGGACATGGTGATACTGAGCGGGGCGAGACGATCGGACAGAGCCCGGTTTATTCATCCAGCTGCTCTTCCGGGAATATAAATCCTGCAGCCTGTTGTCTTGGTAAAACACAATATTAGAACATGGCGCTGTATGTCTTGCGGATTATGTGCAGGCTTAAGCCCTAACCCAGTTGTTGCTCTATAGATTTAGGCCACAATGCTGATGGCTTAAAATGTCACATTTCCCTTTTCATTCTTACGCACGGTCTATTCGCTTGATAGAACTGATAAAAACGTAAATGACTTCATTACAACTTTTATATTAATTTTTTTTTTTTTTTTTTTTATTTTCCCTAGGACAGACAATAACAGTCTACACCCCTGCCTGCAGGCTCAAACTGGGCCAGACATGGTGATGTCACTTGTGAGGAATGGTGATGACACTTGTAAGACATGCTGATGTCACTGGACCATGATTAGTGATGTCACTGTACCACGTATGGTGATGTCACTTGAGGCACTTGTCACTGAAAGATACCAGAATTGACTGTGCTGATGAATTCAGGAATCCATAGCCTATATAGAGTAGAAGGCTGGAGGGTGTACTGTACAGGTTGTTGTCCTCAGCAGGGGCGTAACGATTGTTTCCATAGTGAGTGCAAACACAACTGGCCTAAAGGGGTAGGGAGCCTGCGGGCAACTGGAGATGGACATGACCCTGCAGCATCCTGACAGTGAGGGCAGTCACTCACCTCTGCTGCCTCTAGTGGTCATTGTGCTGAATTCTTCCGGCTGCAGAGATGAGTGCCCATTTCTGCTGCCAGAACTTTTCATTGGAGACAGCTGTTGGGGTATCGGGCTTTCTCCAGCCATTGTCATGAGACAGGAGTGGGGACCCCCTCAGTGAATAACCCAGCAAAAAGGTTTATTCCATTTACCTGTTATTGATGGTCTATCCTCAGTGGAGTTCCAAAACCCAGGCCCCCTGCTGATCAGCTGATTAAAGAGACAATGGTGTTTGTGTGAACACTGTGACCCCTTCACTATTATATAGCGGCCGTGCGTGGTTATTACAGGCTGCAGTTACGTTGCATGCTCTCTATAAAACAGATGGCATGTAATGTAAATAGTGAAGGGGTCACGGCGCTCACATAAGCACTGCGGCCCCTCCAGACTGCTGATCAGCAGAGGTCCTTGATGTTGGCTTCCCACTGACATCTTATTGATGACTTATCAGGATAATAAGTCATCAATAGAAGAGACCTAGAATAACCCTCTAAAGGGATTATCGCCTTTTAAAAACTGATGGCGTGTTCCATTTCAGAAACTTCAGATGAGTCTTCTTGCTGACCCCTAGCTTTGGTTTTCTTTGTAGCCTGAAATATCCAGAATAACTGTGCATAGTATTTCGGCACTGTGCAGTGGTGTTATATGGGTATTATATTGTTACTCCTGCGTCCTGCCCCGGGTCTATCGCTCCTGCATGACCATCCCAGAAGGTAAATGTCACCGCTGTGCCACTTAGTATAGATTATATAGTATCCAGTCCTGTAAATGCCTCAAGTGCCTGATACCACACAGTAAGGGTTGGTTTAACACTGGACACATTTTGAGATGCCGCGAGTCAGCTCTGATAAGTGGCAGCTAATATTAGTGTTGGCAGGAGAGCCACAGCACAGTAAATATCAGGATACTCTTAGAGGGGTCACTTCCGTGTCTGCTTGTTTGCTCTTTCTTCATATTACCTAATGTCTTGACATGTTCCATTTGCTTTATTTAAGGAGATTTTCTTTGGGATAAAAGCCTCCCTGTCTGTCTTAAAGGTAAAACAAGGATTATTAGTCTAGATAAAGGGGTGCAGGGGAATCTTTCACAACCAAGTCCTACTCCTAGAAGGTCTGAAATGCTTCACCAGCCCAGTGGACCATCATGTTTCATCCATAGTTTTACCTAGACACTTTTTGGTCACTGGAGTTCTGCTGCTTCAAGATCTAAAGGGATTTTGTCACAAACAATACTTTATCCCCTATACACAGACTGCTGAGGGTCAAACCCCTAGGATCCCCAGATTTCACAAAAAAAAAGGGTCCTTAAGTCCTCTGTGTAAATGGGGCAGTAGTACACATGCACGACAACTGCTCCATTGACTTCTATAGGACTGGAATACATTGCTAAAGACAGTGCTTCATCAGTACCATAGGGATGAATTGAGCGGTACATGCACACTCCTGATCTGTTAACATGGGGGACACAGGGATGCCATTCTTGTGATTACTGAATGTCTATCAATCTATCTAGGTCATATCTATCTAGGTCATATCTATCTAGATATCTACATCAGATCTATGTACTATCTATTTGTCTATTCATCTTTATAATACATGAAATGTACAGTAATCCCATTCCGCCTTTAACACTTTTGGAGTGCTGCCAATTTCATGGATTATCTACAAGGATACAGTAGCCTTTCCCAGGGACTTGCACCCACATTCTTGGCTTCACTTGTGTTACTTTCTTCTACTACTATTTTTCTATCTACCTATTTATCTGTCTATTTATCCCATATCTATCTATCTCCCTCCTATCTATCTGTATAAGTATATATTTGTCTCATATCTAGCTATTTGTATCTCAAATCTATCAAAAGTTGAATGCAATTTCTACAATAAATCTTCCTGGTGTGAATACTCTAAGAGGGCAGGGAGCTGCTGACCATTATGACATACCACCTTCATGTCTCTTCTGAGGATATGTTATGCCATCTCTTATTTGCTTTCCTGTAATGACCCTACAAGCAGTGGGATATTAGAGGACCCAAGCGCCCATTACTGCGACTACATTATTTACACACCTCCCACCCCTCAATTCCTGGCCAGCTGCGGCCTCAATGCTCCAGGGACCTCTACATAATCTTGTACTAGGAGGCTCAGATTACCATATCATTTATTGTACTGGTGTCCTATTAGGTGGCACTGCCCATAGGGGGTGCAGTATTTCTACAATACATGTTCCCTCCTGTCTTGAATGTCATGAATGGCACATAGTAGTATAATGTTGTACCGTGTTAGCCATTGAAAGTAGTGGAAGAGTGAAGAAATCAGGCGATACCTTTTAGAGGCTAACTGAGTATATTTATAAGTAAGCTTTCAGGAGTACTCGCTCCCTTCATCAGACATGGTGTGATACAAGAACTGAAAATTCACAGATTTTTATACACATGGTCTTCAAAGCATTTTGGATTCTTTAAAAAAAATTGCAATCTAAGTAGAGAAGTTATTTACAACAGGTCAAAAAAACAGTCTGGAAACTTGTGGTGCGTGACGGAGGGATCAGTAATTCTTGCTGTTATCTGTTTGCTATCAGGAGGTGATTTGTGTCCCTCACAGGTCATACATAGTGTGACATGAAGCTGGCATGAATATTAAGTCCAAATTGCAGAGTTTGAAATTTTTGCATAAATTTATACTCCCATTCTTTTCTTTTCTCCTGTGTCTTAAAATGTCCCATTAAAACCACAACCCGCAAATCTTCAATAGAGTGGTTTTCTCCGGAGAAATGTGCGGCCACTGGGAGATCTGTTCTGCTGTTATTAATGGTGGATCTGTGTGAGTTCATTCGTTGACTGAGTCTCTGCCCTGTTTCCCCCACATGGAGGCCTGTGGTGGGACATTGCACACACATTTCTTCACTCTTCCACTGCTTTCAATGGCTAACACGGTACAACATTATACTACTATCAACTTGAAAGATACCACAATGTACCGCAAAAGAATGGAACTGAAAAACCGGCTTAAGAAACTTGCACAACTCAACAGCGACATCTTCTTCTTAACAAAATGCAAAAAGGAGAGACTCATCCCAAAAGGCTTCAATTTACGTAACCCAACCCGGAACACCTACAACAGCCGATATGCAGAACAACTATGTATTCGGACATCTGAAAGGCTGCGGAACAATATGATAAAAATCTCCTATAACAACAAAAAAAGAACACAGGAGGAGATACAGGCCCTGAAATCATCATTGGCTAATGACACAGAGGAAATGAAGGCCAAACTCCACACATACTACTGGAAACTTCAGGATATGCTTATTAACAACAAAAAGAAAAAGCTCCACAGACTGAGACAAAAAGGCCTCATTACTACAACCGCAAGTACTAGCCCAGCTCAGCAAAGCTGTGTTGTGAATCTTTCCTCTTATGAGCCAAACAAACACGAAATGTCAATTCTCTCCAAAGGTCTCTCCTTCTGCCCCTCAGCACGCACTGACCATATCCAACTCTGCAATGATATGGAGGAGTTTTTCAGAAAAATGAGATTAAGGGAATATTTTTATGACACAGACCTTCCATACAGCAGCGACTCTGAGATGGAACTGCCCATAAGGAATCCTACCAAAAAATCTACCTGGACCCCACGCCCTGGAGCTAATGCAGCACTGGATAAATATATTGACTGTTTCAGAAGCAAAGTAGAATCAGAAATCCTGGAGAAACAAAAGAAACAGACGCATAACCTAACCCTGCAGGAACAGAAGGCTATTACTTCACTGAAAGAAAATCAGGATATAATAATAAAACCAGCTGACAAAGGGGGCGCAATAGTCATAACGAACAACTCAGACTATATCCAGGAAGCAAACAGGCAACTGTCAAATCCCATCCATTACTCCAAACTTGGAAGTGATCCCACAGAGGCCTATATGAAAGAACTAAAGAGTATGATCAAGGAGTTTCCAGTCCAGATCCAGAATCAGGTAAAAGGACTTATCCCACAAGATCCCAGGCCGGGCTGCTTCTATATGCTCCCAAAGATACACAAAGATGGCAACCCTGGGAGGCCTATCATTTCTGGCATTGGGACACTGACAGAAAACATCTCAGGTTGGGTGGAAAATCTCCTAAAACCCCTTGTCAGGAATACTCCAAGCTATATCCAGGACACCACTGACCTTCTTAACAAACTGAATGCCCTGGGCCCACTACCTGAGGGTAGCATTTTGGCCACCATGGATGTGTAATCCCTGTATACCAACATTCCCCACAAGGATGGAGTTGCAGCATGTCGGTTACACCTGGCAAAACAAAACCTCCCAACAGAACCAATAACGCAGCTCATACAATTCATCCTTAGCCACAACTATTTTACCTTTGGAGAGGATCTATATCTACAGCGAATGGGAACTTCAATGGGGACCAGATGTGCACCCCAATATGCAAATCTCTTTATGGCAGAAATGGAAGGAACATATTTATCAACATGCGCCACCAAACCTATGATTTATCTTCGTTATATCGATGATATCCTTGTCATCTGGACTGCAGGTGAGGAGGCCCTACTTCAATTCCATAATGACTTTCACCCGACCATCAACCTTAAACTTAGCTATTCAGGGAGTGAAATTCACTTTCTGGATACCACAATATACATTAAAGACCACCGGCTACTCACATCGATATACCACAAACCCACAGACAGAACGGCCTACCTGAGAAACGACAGCTTCCACCTCAAGCACACAAGACAATCTATAATCTACAGCCAGGCTATACGATACAATCGTATTTGCTCCGACAAATCAGACCTGGACAAGCACCTCCTGGATCTGAGGATGAAATTTCTCAGACTGGGATACAAACCAAAAGTGACAGACAACCAATTGAACAAAGCGGCAGCCATTAACAGAGACAGTCTGCTCACATATAGAGAGACCCAGAAAGATGCCCGAGTGCCCCTAGTAGTCACCTACAACCCACAGCTGGAGATCCTACGAAGGATTGCCAAGGAGCTCCAACCTGTGCTACATAGGGACAACAGACTCAAGGACATATTTCCAGTCCCCCCTCTCCATTCCTTTCGACAACCACCAAACCTGAGGCGTATTATCGTCCGGAGTGCCCTGAAGGCCCCAACTGAAAATGGCACCTCACCTTGCCTACATAAAAGGTGCATGACCTGCAAGCACATCCACACCGCTGACAGTGTACCTATCCCACAGTCACAACAGGTGCACAGAATTAGGGGGACATTTTCCTGCAGGTCTTCCAATGTGGTGTATCTCATAATGTGTGTGCAATGTCCCACCACAGGCCTCTATGTGGGGGAAACAGGGCAGAGACTTAGTCAGCGAATGAACTCACACAGATCCAATATTAATAACAGCAGAACCGATCTCCCAGTGGCCGCACATTTCTCCGGAGAAAACCACTCTATTGAAGATTTGCGGGTTGTGGTTTTAATGGGACATTTTAAGACATAAGAAGAAAAGAAAAGAATGGGAGTATAAATTTATGCAAAAATTTCAAACTCTGCAATTTGGACTTAATATTCATGCCAGCTTCATGTCACACTATGTATGACCTGTGAGGGACACAAATCACCTCCTGATAGCAAACAGATAACAGCAAGAATTACTGATCCCTCCGTCACGCACCACAAGTTTCCAGACTGTTTTTTTGACCTGTTGTAAATAACTTCTCTACTTAGATTGCAATTTTTTTAAAGAATCCAAAATGCTTTGAAAACCATGTGTATAAAAATCTGTGAATTTTCAGTTCTTGTATCACACCATGTCTGATGAAGGGAGCGAGCACTCCTGAAAGCTTACTTATAAATATACTCAGCCTCTAAAAGGTATCGCCTGATTTCTTCACTCTTCCATGAATGGCACATAGACAGCTCCTCAGTGTTAATAGGATGCTACACATTGTACTTATCAATTGCGTTACTTGTAGACCCTATTACTGAATTGCAGTTATGCACATAATGATCTGCTGGGTATTATAGTGCCCCGCATCTCCTCACTAACTAGCTTTTTGTCAGTGAGAGGTTTGCAATATTTATGTAAAGACCCCACCCTGTGAATATAGAATCCGACAACCTAAGGATCCCAGATCTTGTGCATCATCTCTGGTCCTTCCCTGACCTGCCTGTGGCTAGTACAGTTATAGGTAGTGCTAGTTATATTAGGATAAAGGGTAGGACAACCTAAGTATCTGAGGATCCCAGGTCTGGTCTCTATCCAGCAATACATAACTAGTACATGCAGATTTTTCCCCATTAATGTATCCACAAACTGGATATTACAGGGTCCCACTTCCCATAGTAACTATTCACTACATAGCTTTTTGTTAACGTGAGACTCTGCAATATTTGTGTAAAGCCCCCACCCTGTGGATATAGAATCCGAAAACCTAAGTATCTGAGGACCCCACATCTTGTACAACATCTGTGGTGCCTCCCCGAACTATACATAACTAATACAGTTATAGGTAGTACTAGCTAAACTAGTATACTGTATCCACAAAATGGATATTACAGGGTCCCACCTCCCATAGTAACTTCCCTCTCCTCACTTCATAGCTTTTTATCAATAAGAGGCTTTGCAATATTTATGTAAAGCCCCCACCCTGTGGAAATACAATCCGACAACCTAAGTATCTGAGGATCCCAAGTCTTCTACAGCATTTCTGGTCCCTCTCTGAGCTATACACAGCTTATATAGTTATACATGCAGCCCTTCTCCATCCCAGTATCCCCAAACTGTATCCTGAGCAGACCCCCCATTCCAGCTGTGTGTGGGACTCCAGCTCAGTCACCTGCCTGTGTCTCCCCCCTGCACTGCTGGGTGATGCTGCAGCCTGAGCACAGTGCAGGCTATAGGAGGCAGCATTCAGTGCCTGCCTGTCTTGCTGTCCTCCTCTGGCAGGCTGCAGCCCTCTCTCTGTGGCTGGCATGAGCTTGCACTAGTAGTGAGTGATCCAGCAGTAGCAGCAGCCTCCAGTGCACACAGCTCCGCACCCTCTGCTCACACCTGGCTGCTACATTCCTCATCTCCAGCCACCATGGACCCCTTTGACACAGAGCTCTGTTATCCCCCGGACCCCAGCATCGTGCAGCCCAATTGTAACGGGCAGCCAGCCCCAGCACGCCCGGAGCAGCCCCCCAGCAAGACCCTGGAGGTCCCAGTGCCAATGGATCGGGAGCAGCAGATGAAGATGAGTGAGAGCGGCCAGTTCAGTGACATGGTGGAGAACAGAGGTGGGTGAGCCTGGAACTTGTCACACAGGGGCAGGGGGAAGTTTAGGGGGTCCCGAATAAAGTAACTTCACTAGTGGCCAGTGACATCAGCTGCAGAGAGGTCCATCAGGTCATCACTAGTGGACAGTCCAGGGGGTGACAGATAGCATTAACCCCCTGTAAGCTGAGTCCTCAGATAATAGATGTGATGTGTGATCCCTACATAATATAGGAGATGTGATCAATAAACAGAATATACAATCTAGTAACCTGTGATGTCTGCAATGTATCAGACCTCTGACATATCATATAAATGTGATGTCTACAATGTATCAGACCTCTGACATATTATATATATATAATCTCTATAATGTATCAGACCCCTGACATATCATATATATATATATATATATATATATATTTGATCTCTATGTATCAGACCACTGACATATCTTATATATGATCTCTATAACGTATCAGACCCCTGACATATTATATATGTCTACAGTGTGTTAGACCTCTGACATATTATATATGATCTCCACGTTAAATCCAACCTATAATATACAATGTGATCTCTACATTCTTTTGTATCTATAGTATAAAATATAATATGAGTTATAATCAATAAGCTGAATATACTGTTTAGTAACTTGTGCTCTCTACATTGTATCTGACCTCTGATACAATGTAAAGATTGCATGTCATATATCAGACCCTTGATTTATGACTTTTACATTGTAAAACCTCTGCTGTAAGCCATGGACCCAACATTATGAAAACTTAGTATCACCTCTTGATGTTCCTTATTACATAGTACATAGTCACCTCTATTTGTAAATGGCTATAATTATATTGTATCCGATCCCTAATATATGACATGTGATCACTGTACTGTATACAGTGTATATAATCTGTCATCTGATGGCAGTGACTGCTGTGTGGAGCTTTGGTATATGTTGATGGTAAACCAGTTACATACAATATAGCATTATTATGTGTCAGATATGTGTTTATCTGACATGTGATAGTTTCATTGTAGCAAAACTCTAATATCTTACCTCTATATAGTGTAACTTGTGATCTGATGGGAGTGACAGACTGTACTATCCTGTGGAAAGATGGTGAAACATGAGCAATTTTCTATCTATCTATTTGTCATCTATCTATCTATGGTATCTGTCATCTATCTATGACATATGATGCATTGTATCAGATCCCTTTTATTTGATAAGTGATCCTTATAATGTATAAGATCCCTGATATGACATGTGAATCCTGCATTTTATGAAATCCCTGTTATGTGATCCTTACAACCTATTAGATCTTTGATGTTCTGCTCCTTATATCAGATCCCTGATATTTAATATTTGATACCTACATTGCATCAGGCCCCTAATATATGGCACCTGATCCATACATTGTATTGGATTACTTGTATCATACAGTAAGATCTCTGCATTATAGTTTTAATATGTCACCTCACAGTAACCCCTACTCTCCTTGTTTTCTCTCCAATGTAGGGATCACTATAGGGATTCACTATATTCCAATTTTGCTGACATCTCCATAACCTTCAATTTGTGAATATGTATTATCTGTTTTTAATGGAATCCTGTATCATTCAGTCTGGGTGCTGTGAGGGTTCAGGACATGGGTGGAGGGGAATCCTGCCTTCTGTGCAAATATTAGCTGTTTTTTTTTTTTTGTGTGTTTTTGCTATGATTTGGTCGATATGTAGTGCTGTGAATTTTCTTCTGTACTTGCTTTTATGTGATGTCACTTTACATTGTGTATTAGTAAATATCTGGGAGGGGGACAGAACAACATTCCATATGGAAAGTGATGGGTGCAGCTTACAAAAGTCATGTATGGTCACAACCAGCTTGTCTGTGCTATGTCATTAGCACCAGTGTATGGCACGTGGTCTCTACAGGGGTGTGTGTGTGTGTGTGTGTGTGTGTGTGTGTGTGTGTGTGTGTGTACTTGGTTGTATTTGGTATGTGCAGTTTTGTGCCTGTGAGTTTAGCTGGTATGTGTAAATGGTTTGTGTTCTGTGTGTATGATTTTGCTATGATTTGGTCGATATGTAGTGCTATGTGTGTTTTATGCATGTGTATGTGTTTTAGTTGAGTGTAGTGCATTAGTCATTGGTTTATTTTTACTTTATATTTTTTCTTGTCTGTTTTATATTTTTCAGATTTTTTACATTTTTTGCATATATATTTTTTTTTGCATTTGTTTTTGGATATATTTTCATGTTTTATATTTTTTACATTTGTTTTTGTATATATTTGTTTTTGTATATATTTTGTAAATTTTTTTTTTTTTTTTTTGAATATATTTATTTTTTTGTCTTTGTATACATATTTGTGTGGTTGTACGTTTTACTTTTGATCTGTGTGTTTGCAAGGCTGCATGCACACAACTATGGTCCATAAAAAGCAGAATGGAGCGCCTACAGATGGCATCTGTGTTCTGTCCGTGCTTGAAAGAATGAGCCCAGACTGCAAAACAGATAGAAATAGGACCTGCCCTCAGTTTTCTGGCTAAATTCATGGCACCCACATAGAATCATGAAAATCACAATCGCGTGCATAGAAATGAATAGGTCAGTGTACTATGCATAAAAAAAAAAAAATGGCTAGCACACTGGCAACAGTACAGTTGTGTGCATGGAGCCTTATAATTGTGCGCCGTATGTATCTGTGTATGAAGGCTCGTGCTTTATCATTGTATGGTTTGTATTGTTAGGTGTGTGTGTATAAGACCATGTTCACATCTGTGTCAGGTGTTCATCCTGCGCAGATCTGTCAGAAATCTCTGGACAAAAAACTTCTGCAATCCCAACTTTTTCATCCAGTGATTCAGTACAAAAAAAAAAGTGGGCTCACAACGGGCCCCCTTATACTCAATGGTGTCCCTCAGGACCTCCATTTATGCCTGCTATGTCCACCAAACCACCGCCCCTGACTGATAAATGTCTGACAACCATGGTCAGTCAGTAGCTGTAAAGCTCCTCTAATTCAACAAAAAAGTCAGCGACTGAATTCCTATGAAAGTAAAAATGTAACAAATTATACATGGAATTAATTATACAAATGTCAAGAATTGTACAATAGAATTAAAAACAATAATCATTTTATTATGAAGCCGCAATCAGAGGCGGTGACTTTTTTTCCGACTCCACCCAAAATTGGCCCTGACTCCAACTCCACAGCCCCGGTGTGTGATATGAATATGTACACACGATGTGTTATTATTGTGTATGGTATGTAATGTGTCAGTGTATATGCTTGTGTCTATGGAGTTATGATAGAGTTTGGCACGTGTTGGACGTGTACAAGACTTGTGTGTATTTGTGTATATGTCTCATTCAGCTGCTCTAGTATGGTTGTGTGTTGTGTGTGCGGCTTGTATCTGTGTGGATGTCTAATGCTCATTGTAGGTGCTTTCAGCTATTCAGATGCTTCAAGGGCAGAATGAATAATTTACAATAGTGTCAGATGTGGAAAGCATAAAATCAAAGCAGAGGCATAATAGCAGTCACACGATGAGTTAACTGAGGAGGGAACGAATCACATTAAGGGGCTATGTAGACCATGGCTAAATAGATAGGAGACAGATAGATAGATGATAGGTAGATTGAGAGATAGACAGATGGATGTAGAGAGTGATCTTTAGATACATAGATCAATAGATAATTAGATAATTATTATGCAGATTAGATAGATACAATGAAAACCTGGGCATAGTCTATTGAGTTTTCCATCTCTTCCATCTCATACCTACAATATACTTTAGGGCCGGTCGGTCACTGTACACTGTATATGGAGATTATTGAGGATAAACCTTGACCCCTTCACTGCCAACTCTGTGAGGTTTTTACCAAGCAACATTTCCTGGGATTGTATGGTATTCCTTTATTTCCCCTGATGTTGATATGAAGGGTTAATTCCGCCATCCGCACTTCCACTAAATATAGTTATTGATTGTCAGTGGATGATTCCGGCCCGGCGCGGCGCAGGGATTTATCAAATGCTTTACAAGGGATTAAAAAGGGAGAACAAAGGCGAGTGAGGACCATATGGCAGGACCCCGGCTCAGGGAACAGCTGGAGAATAGACTGGCTAGGACTGACACCTGCACAGTCCCTCCTGGGACCGCCAGAGTCTGAATGGGGGTTGGGGGGGGCAGATTTTTAATATGCAGAGTAGAGATAGAAATAGGAAAGTGAGGACGCAGTAATAGAAAGCGACAGACATAGATACAGATGGGATGTGGAGGAGGAAGGAATCGCAGGCTATTTCGGGATTCATCCTCTGCTTTACGCCTGATGGTGGAATCGGCTGCTTCTCCCTCTACAAGGAATATGTCATTGCCAGGAAATAATTGTATTTGTTCTAGATTTTTTTTTTTTTCTTCCCTGAAACTAATTTTAGATCCCTAGAAATACATTGCCAGGTGTCGCCTGTTGTGCTGTATACCAACAATGAAATCCGATGTAGGCTTTCAGGCCAACACCAATTGCATTTGTGTGAATTAAATTATCATAGGCCAGGGAGTATATAGAAATCATAGCAGCAAAATTCAGAATGGGCCGCAACCTCATGAGAGCTCCTCTAATGTATGGTAGCTTTATGGGGGCTCTAGATTTCTGACTTGATAAATGATCCAATTTAGGCTACATGAAGCCACCACTACGTGGAGCTCAGTGCATAGCTTTACAGGTAGTGTTGAACTCTATGGTAGCTGTATAAGCTGTACACAGTGATCGCCTCCTACTGGCAGCTGTAGGTAGCCATTGAGATAAGATGGTGGCTCATTGGTTAGCTCTATTGCTTTGTAGTGTTGGGCCCTGGCTTTAGATCTGACCACAGCAACTAGTTCATGGAGTTTATATGTTCTCCCCGTGTTTTTGTAGGCTTCCTTCTGAATCTTACCTAAGCCATACCAATATGTTAGGTGGAATGTGGATTCAGTGGGGACAAGAGAGATGTACAAAACAAGTTCTGCATCAGTTTCCTGGAATCCTAAAGTTGCACATTTGTGCAATAGCCATATTTTTTTGCTAGGAATTTTTTAAAATTTTTTTTTTTTTTCTGCAGCTCACAACTCTTTTCCAATATGGGGCTTAGAGGGAGGGACGGAGCCATCTAGATACTGGTGTAAAATATAGTAAAATTCGACCGCAGTGATGTATAATTTTGATGTTTTGGCACAGACTACTAGGAGATGTGCCCAATGTATAAAGAGGCCTTTTAATATATTGGCTCATCTTATGCCAATGGATTTTAATGAGACTGATGTATGAAATGTAAACCTGACCCAATGAATACAATAGTTTGTGACTTATTGTGAAAAGGGAGTGTTACCAGAACCAGCATATCACCCCAGCCCTGCAGATAGATAGGTTAGTGTCACCAGAACCAGCATATCGCCCCAGCCCTGCAGATAGATAGGTTAGTGTCACCAGAACCAGCATATCACCGCAGTCCTGCAGATAGATAGGTTAGTGTCACCAGAACCAGCATATCATCCCAGCCCTGCAGATAGATAGGTTAGTGTCACCAGAACCAGCATATCACCCCAGCCCTGCAGATAGATAGGTTAGTGTCACCAGAACCAGCATATCACCCCAGCCCTGCAGATAGATAGGTTAGTGTCACCAGAACCAGCATATCACCCCAGTCCTGCAGATAGATAGGTTAGTGTCACCAGAACCAGCATATCACCCCAGCCCTGCAGATAGATAGGTTAGTATCACCAGAACCAGCATATCACCCCAGCCCTGCAGATAGATAGGTTAGTGTCACCAGACCCAGCATATCACCCCAGCCCTGCAGATAGATAGGTTAGTGTCACCAGAACCAGCATATCACCCCAGCCCTGCAGATAGATAGGTTAGTGTCACCAGACGCAGCATATCACCCCAGCCCTGCAGATAGATAGGTTAGTGTCACCAGAACCAGCATATCACCCCAGCCCTGCAGATAGATAGGTTAGTGTCACCAGAACCAGCATATCACCCCAGCCCTGCAGATAGATAGGTTAGTGTCACCAGAGCCAGCATATCACCCCAGCCCTGCAGATAGATAGGTTAGTGTCACCAGAGCCAGCATATCACCCCAGCCCTGCAGATAGATAGGTTAGTGTCACCAGACGCAGCATATCACCCCAGCCCTGCAGATAGATAGGTTAGTGTCACCAGTACCAACATATCACCCCGGCCCTGCAGATTTTTCTGAAAAATATAAGGGTCACAGCTAAAAAAAGTAGCAGGAAAAACATGTGTTGTGCAGACGACCGTGCTGTGGGTCAGTGTGCTATCTGTGTATTTAATGGACATCACACTGACCCATTATTTTCTATGTGACACAACTGATTTTCACAGTCCCGTGTGCGGGCCAACAATCCAGGCCGCGTCAGATAGGACATATGCTATTCTTGTCCTATTTTGCGGCCCGTGGCTCCTTTCATTAAATGAATATGATCCACGGAAGCGCATCCCTGTGTAGCCCGTGCTTTTAAATCACGGCAGGCCAGTTGCAACACGGTCGTCTGCAACCGGCCTTAGTCTAAGTAAGCTGAATGACAACCTAGCTGGGAGCTGTCATGGCAGCTACTGTATAGTATATTGGTTACCTGGACACACCAATGCACAGTGTGTGAGTGGGGGAAGGGCAGTGACAACTGCTCTGAGCACGTTCATGGCTTAGAGAATAGGTTGTCATTTATCAGGCTACTTCAGAATCTCTCTCCTCTGCCCGCAGCGTCTTCGTTCACTGTCGGCTGTTGCTGATTTCCATAGCAGGGGACTCAGCAGATTAACTAAACATATGGACGCCTTTACATTCCGGATTCTAATAAGCGTTCTGTCCATAGCCTGTCTTGGGTATTTTTTTTTGTTTATGAATATTCATGTTCACATGAAATAAAAGACTGTTTCCATGGTTTCTGCTTCTATGCATCTATATGTGCACATAGGTAAAAGAAATAGCATAATTATGCCTGTATATGAAACTGGGGTGCACCATATACCGCCACTCTAATACTCAGAATACACTATATGGAGAGACGTATTGGTCCCCAGCCCTTTACCAAGACACACCTCTTCGGCAAGGGGAATGGCAACACCCAGTTGTCCAAATTTTGCTACTTCCCAGACAGAGATCCAGAAATGTTGACAAGTATGATAATAGCATCTGTGAGAGAAGGGTCGGGGACCCTCGTTCTGCATATCCTAAAAGTAAAACCTTCATCTACTGGACATGTATGGTGGATCCTGAAGATATGATATAAATATCCCTTTACATACTATGGAGTCCCATAAAGAGGCAGATACACGGCAGTGTAATATACACTGACTTCTTTATTCAAGGTGATAAATGAAGATGATGTGATGAGAAGTCAGGGCACTAGTCCTTAATGTGGCCCCGATGATGATGGGCTGGGGAGGAAAATGGCGGCAGGTGATGCAGAGCTGATGATCTGTGAGGAAACCTGGCTGGGGAAAGTCAGGTATATGTAAAGTCCGGTAGTGAGAACAGAGACACAGACTGGAATCTGCCTCGATGCAGCAGAAAATCCACTTATGCAGTGAATGCGTCTGACTGCGGAAAGTCCGGTGAAAGTTATATCCAATGGCGAGAACAGAGGCCGAGCCCGGAATCTGTCTCCGAAGCGCAGGTCATCTGATCCTGACCTGGTGTCTACCATGTGTTAGGCTTGTGGTAGAGTTGTGGCCACCAGCTGTATCCCATATTTATTGTAGGGGCACAGCGAGACCCCGCTCTGGAATAGTGATCTGCAGATACAGAAAATATAACTGGTCAGGACATGGAGCTGCAGAGTATTACATCATATACAGTCATGGCCAAAAGTTTTGAGAATGATACAAATATTAATTTTTACAAAGTCTACTGCTTCAGTTTTTCTAATGGCAATTTGCATATACTCCAGAATGTTATAAAGAGTGATCAGCTTAACAGCAATTACTTGCAAAGTCAATATTTGCCTAGAAAATGAATTTTATCCCCCAAAACACATTTCAACATCATTGCAGCCCTGCCTTAAAAGGACAACCTAACATCGTTTCAGTGATTGCTCCATTAACACAGGTGTGGGTGTTGATGAGGACAGGGCTGGAGATCAATCTGTCATGATTAAGTAAGATGACACCACTGGACACTTTAAAGGAGGCTGGTGCTTGCCATCATTGTTTCTCTTCTGTTAACCATGGTTATCTCTAAAGAAACACGTGCAGTCATCATTGCACTGCACAAAAATGGCCTAACTGGGAAGAGTATTGCAGCTAGAAAGATTGCACCTCAGTCAACAATCTATCGCATCATCAAGAACTTCAAGGAGAGAGGTTCCATTGGTGCCAAAAAGGATCCAGGGCGCCCAAGAAGCCAGCAGCGGCAGGACCGTCTCTTAAAAGTGTTTCAGCTGCGGGTCGGGCTCAGCGTGCAGAGCTTGCTGGGATGGCAGCGGCGGTGTGGTGCATCTGCACGCCTGTGGGCGGGATCTTGGAGCAGGCCTGGTCTCAAGGGGGCGCAAAGAGCCACTTCTCTCCAGAAAAAACATCAGGGACAGACTGATATTCTGCAAAAGGTACAGGGAGTGGACTGCTGAGGACTGGGGTAAGTCATTTTCTCTGATGAATCCCCTTTTCGATTGTTTGGAACATCTGGAAACAGCTTATTCGGAGAGAGGGTGGCGCTACCACCAGTCTTGTCTCATGCCAACTGTAAAGCATCCTGAAACCATTCATGTGTGGGGTTGCTTCTCAGCCAAGGGAATCGGCTCTCTCACAGTCTTGCCTAAAAACACAGCCATGAATAAAGAATGGTACCAGAATGTCCTCCAAGAGCAACTTCTCCCAACCGTCCAAGAGCAGTTTGGCGCTCAACAATGCCTTTTCCAGCATGATGGGCACCTTGCCATAAAGCAAAGGTGATAACTAAATGGCTCAGGGAACAAAACATAGAGATTTTGGGTCCATGGCCTGGAAACTCCCCAGATCTTAATCCCATTGAGAACTTGTGGTCAATCATCAAGAGACGGGTGGACAAACAAAAACCAACAAATTCAGACAAAATTAAAGCATTGATTCTGCAAGAATGGACTGCTATCAGTCAGGATTTGGTCCAGAAGTTGATTGAGAGCATGCCAGGGAGAATTGCAGAGGTCCTGAAGAAGAAGGGTCAACACTGCAAATATTGACTTGCTGCATTAACTCATTCTAACTGTCAATATAAGCTTCTGTTACTCATAATATGAATGCAATTATATTTCTGTATGTGATAAAAACATCTGACAAACACACATAAAAACCAGAGGGCAGCAGATCATGTGAAAATATAATATTTGTGTCATTCTCAAAACTTTTGGCCATGACTGTATACACCGGCGACTACTCCCGGTCACTACTGCCCATTATATTCCTCTTACCTGCATTATACTTGGTCCATGGTGCTGGCACAGACACCGGCGCTTATTGTAGCCATCAGTTCGGGTAATTCTGGTTCTGGGACCCAACACTGTATCCAAATAAACAGAAAACATCATAAAATTCTGATCTGATAATCTCATGATATATCTCTATAGGGGCTGGAGCTCAGTTTTCTGCTTTAAGCAAAGGGTTTGGAGGATTTTTCCACTAATGTTCGCTGCTCTGCTCGTCTTCCTACAGAATCTCAACCCTAAACTATTCATGGCCATGACTCTGCGTCTCCAGGATGTGACATCATAGCTGATATTTTATTATGAGCTTACGTCATAAAACACATTGACGTCTATGACTACTAGAACTAGGATTTACCTTATTTAGGGTCTGGTGGGTGCTTGTGATGTGAACCTTTGCTGGGTCAGACGGCAGACTGAAGCTCTTCTCGGTGCTGAGGACCAATGTTTCCTTGCGGGGTCACTGGTGGGGTCAGGAGATGTTGGACTAGTGACATGGAGGATCCGATCTGCTGCGATATTCCTCAGAACCTCAGGCTGTTCTTCTAAGTGCCCGGTGGTTACACACTTGGGTCCAGGAGTAGACAGTGACACCAACACGTGTAATGAGGAGCAGAAGACAATGGCTGTTGATACAGGGGTTGTTCTTATATGGCCGCACCGCTGTATCTGAAATAATCAGAAAACACCATAAAAATCATAACCAGAAAGATCACAAATTATCAGTACCCCAATGAAGATACAATGTCTTCTCCTGGATGTGATCCCAACATCTGATAGTCTGACACATGTTCCTGGCACAACTGCCTGATCATCTGGAATCTGGGACTCAGATACACAGCTCAGACACTGCACAGTTATGGGGCCCGGAGACCGAGGGGCCACTTTTTGTGAGGAACCTTTCTGACTATAAGGACTGATCATACATACATATATCACATGAGAAGACATTATATTAACCCTGGAATAAGGATCTTACTTTTTTTTTTTTTTTTTTTTTTTGCTTGTGTGTCCCATGCGAACCATCTCTGGGTCTGGCTAAGGCCGCAGCGATAAATCGCTGCGGGAAAAAACACGACATAAACTCACTGCAGTTTTTCTCGCTGCACTTTTCACAGAAAGCCACAGAGTTTTCCTCTACGGACTTTCTGCTTCCATTATATCTATAGGGAAACCACCGGTGTTTCCATAGGTATAATTGACATGCGATTTCCAAAAATGTGACGTAGTTTCTAGAACTTAATTGATGACCTATCCTTAGGAGTCTGACATCCAGGTCCCTTGAATGGGACTGAGCTATGATCAGGCCATGTGATCAGTGAATGTGACATCACATGGCCTGTGAAGTGGAAGCAGCACTCAGGTAGCACCATTGGTGTTACCAACAGCTGATCCATGTTGGACCCCGATTGGTCATCAACTGAAGATCAAATCTTGTCATTGGCAGAATCTGACCGCAAGTTATCCAATTCCCTGAACGGTCACTACAGGAGAAATAAAACATTGCACAGCTCTCATTAAAGTCAATGGGCTGTCCATATAATGCATTGTTGTGCCAGGTCCGCCAGAGTGATATTATTATTTTTTTTTTTTTTTTTTGCACATATCAATTTTCATTGCCTTTTATAATATTACATACATTATAATACATAGTTATTACGTCATGACTATTATATCTGTGCACTAATATTTATGTATCTGTTTTCTATTCAGGTTTATTACAAAGCAGCACAACACTCAAGCCACACGAAGCTCAAAACTACAGGAAAAAAGCCTTATGGGTATCGTGGTCATCCATCGTGGTCACTTTGGTGTTGGCCGTTGCAGCCTTTAGTGAGTATGCAAAAGATTTTATATTTCACTGAGGCTTCTGGTTTCTTATTTACTACCCCAAGCTATCTAAACCTTGCCCTTATTTCATCAGTCACACCCACAAGACTCCCGAATTTTTAATATTCTATGTAATATCTGGCTTGAAAAATCTGAATTTATTATGGTCAAACTTCAACTTTTTGGAAAGTCTTCGAGGTATAAAAACTTGGGTTAGTCTTAGTCACGACAGATTGGCCTGTTAGAGTACTGGAGGTTCCTCTGTGGTCAGGGCTGTGGGGTCGGTAGGCCTAACCACTGACTCTCACTCCATAGCCCAATTCCCAACGCTACGCCCACAATAATTGGCCCCGTTGTCCAGCCTTGGAAAACCCCATTTTGAGGTGGAGCTAAGCGCTTGCCACCAGGGTCTATTTCTTAGCTAGTAACAGGCCGTCATGTAGTACCAGCCTAACACGTGTTTCCCCCAGGTCTCACATGAATATACTGTGCACTTTGCCGACGTCTATTAGATTATGAATCCATTTGCGCGGTAACACAAGTAGCAGAATGGTCCTCTGAGGTCGACAAAACCAGGAATGTGAAAATAGCAACTTAGTGATTTCCCCAAAATAATTTTCCTCTGCTTAATAAATGCGTCAGATGCCTTTTAATTCTGCAGCGAAAACAATTTTCAGCCATTTCCAGTCAAATTTGTAAAATAGAAATTCAGCGGTAGGAATAGCATACAGCGCAACAATCTTATAGGGATGACACGCTATGATACCATAGAGAAGCCCTAATAATGATAAACCCCCTTGGCTGCCAATATACAGGGCATGTGTTTGCCAAATATGTCTCTCTAGTGATTCTTCAGGGCCAAGATGGTTTGTGTGATTCCTGTCCATGCTGCTCTCTTGATACAAGACTCTCCTTTTCTTTGGGCATCTTGACTAGTAAGATGGGAGCTACTTAGTGGAGGGAAGTTGTGTTCTCTAACCTAACCCCGTAATATATTGTATAGATTTCCTAAGATGGTGTGACTCTAAAAGGGTTCTGATAAACAGTAATGTACCGCCATGGGGTTCCAAGGGACGCTTGAGATGAAATGTTAATGGTGATTGAGGGGGAGAAGTGGGGTATCTTGCTGCACAGGTACCACCAGTTACTGAGCATTCCCAGCTGGGTTTCGAAGTGTCTGTGGTTAAAGTAATATTCTCATCCTAAAAAGTGATGGCATGTTGCTAGGATATGTCATAATGTCTCTTCAGACCCCATAATAAGTGGAGGCCACTGGACGTTGTGGTAAAATAATAATCCCTGACTGCCCTTCTCTTACCTCTCCTGGGCTCCTTTGCAACGTCCAGCGCTCCATCACAGACCTCTTCTGGCCTCCTGGGTGAGTTCACAATGGGTGAGCCGATGTCATGGTGCTTTAACACGTGTCGTGATGTCAACAAACCCAATGTGACCGCTGAGGCCCAATCACAGGAAGGTGATGGAAGAGAACTGGAGCTCCAGGACGCTGTGAGGGAGCCCAGGAGAGGTGAGTATTAGTGTTTATTATATTACCGCACCTCCCCTGGGCCTCTGCTTATTACCTTCTGGGGTCTGATACTTTCAGTATGGAGTGAATAAAACTCAGTCGAAACTTGCGAATATTCATGAAACGAATTTCACAAGGTTCGCTCCTCTTGAGTAATGACAAGTTACAGGGGGCATTGCATCCTCTTAGTGGCCACCATCACTGCCAGTTAGAAAGGTAGAAGATGTCATAGTACATATGCTCCTTCCCTTTGGGGGTAAGGATATTTGGGGGTGGAGTTTAAGAGCATTCTTTTTGTGTACACAAAGCCGAGGGGCATGTACCAGTGTTAGCGAAGAGGACAAAAATCATTGCTTAATATCCTCTCTGTATCTTTAGCCTGACTCAACAGGCGAGAGAATTCACCAGTGCTCAATCTATAGTACATGACCTGAGGGGATGGTGTCAGCTCCCAGGAGGGATTATTGAACTTTACCTGCGGCCCTTTTGCAAAACTTTGCATAAATTAAAGGAAGCAATTTATATGGAGAGAATGGTGGAGGCGCCGCACAGGAATACATTACCATATAGCACTGAATGAGGACGCCAAGCCGGGCATACTCCACGTACTGAAGTGTGAATACAGCTCTCGTCTCATGGTGTTCAAGTCGGAAGGGCAGAAACGTTATCTTATGGTGGCTGAACATTCTCTCCATTAAAATATGGAAATAAGTTACACCACTATTCTGAATAATAAGCGGGAAACCGAAAGAAAACCAAACATAAATTTTAAATGGGAAGAACTACAAATTTCAATGTGAACATTCAAGTGTAAAAGTGTGTGTATATGAGCTGCAGTAATATTTATAGAGGCGCTTGTAATTCTGTTTAGTTTAATAGTATTATAGTAGTTATATTCTTATACATAGGAGCAGTATTATAGTAGTTATATTCTTGTACATAGGAGGTAGTATTATAGTAGTTATATTCTTGTACATAGGGGGCAGTATTATAGTAGTTATATTCTTGTACATAGGAGCAGTATTATAGTAGTTATATTCTTGTACATAGGGGGCAGTATTATAGTAGTTATAGTCTTGTACATAGGAGTAGTATTACAGTAGTTATATTCTTGTACATAGGGGGCAGTATTATAGTAGTTATATTCTTGTACATAGGAGCAGTATTATAGTAGTTATATTCTTGTACATAGGAGGTAGTATTATAGTAGTTATATTCTTGTACATAGGAGTAGTATTATAGTAGTTATATTCTTGTACATAGGAGCAGTATTATAGTAGTTATATTCTTGTACATAGGAGCAGTATTATAGTAGTTATATTCTTGTACATAGGAGCAGTATTATAGTAGTTATATTCTTGTACATAGGAGTAGTATTATAGTAGTTATATTCTTGTACATAGGAGGTAGTATTATAGTAGTTATATTCTTGTACATAGGGGGCAGTATTATAGTAGTTATAGTCTTGTACATAGGAGCAGTATTATAGTAGTTATATTCTTGTACATAGGGGGCAGTATTATAGTAGTTATAGTCTTGTACATAGGAGTAGTATTACAGTAGTTATATTCTTGTACATAGGGGGCAGTATTATAGTAGTTATATTCTTGTACATAGGAGCAGTATTATAGTAGTTATATTCTTGTACATAGTAGTATTATAGTAGTTATATTCTTGTACATAGGAGCAGTATTATAGTAGTTCTATTCTTGTACATAGGAGCAGTATTATAGTAGTTCTATTCTTGTACATAGGAGCAGTATTATAGTAGTTCTATTCTTGTACATAGGAGCAGTATTATAGTAGTTATATTCTTGTACATAAGGGGTAGTATTATAGTAGTTATATTCTTGTACATAGGAACAGTATTATAGTAGTTATTCTTGTACATAGGAGCAGTATTATAGTAGTTATATTCTTGTACATAGGAGCAGTATTATAGTAGTTATATCCTTGTACATAGGAGCAGTATTATAGTAGTTATATTCTTGTACATAGGAGCAGTATTATAGTAGTTATATTCTTGTACATAGGAGTAGTATTATAGTAGTTATATTCTTGTACATAGGATGTAGTATTATAGTAGTTATATTCTTGTACATAGGAGGCAGTATTATAGTAGTTATATTCTTGTACATAGGGGGCAGTATTATAGTAGTTATATTCTTGTACATAGGAGCAGTATTATAGTAGTTATATTCTTGTACATAGGGGCAGTATTATAGTAGTTATATTCTTGTACATAGGAGTAGTATTATAGTAGTTATATTCTTGTACATAGGAGCAGTATTATAGTAGTTATATTCTTGTACATAGGAGACAGTATTATAGTAGTTATATTCTTGTACATAGGGGCAGTATTATAGTAGTTATATTCTTGTACATAGGAGCAGTATTATAGTAGTTATATTCTTGTACAGAGGAGCAGTATTATAGTAGTAATATTCTTGTACATAGGAGCAGTATTATAGTAGTTATATTCTTGTACATAGGAGCAGTATTATAGTAGTTATATTCTTGTACATAGGGGCAGTATTATAGTAGTTATATTCTTGTACATAGGAGTAGTATTATAGTAGTTATATTCTTGTACATAGGAGCAGTATTATAGTAGTTATATTCTTGTACATAGGAGGTAGTATTATAGTAGTTATATTCTTGTACATAGGAGTAGTATTATAGTAGTTATATTCTTGTACATAGGAGCAGTATTATAGTAGTTATATTCTTGTACATAGGAGCAGTATTATAGTAGTTATATTCTTGTACATAGGAGCAGTATTATAGTAGTTATATTCTTGTACATAGGAGCAGTATTATAGTAGTTATATTCTTGTACATAGGAGCAGTATTATAGTAGTTATATTTCACTACATATCTTAATCATACAGCATGGTCTATTGTTCCAGTGATGTCACTTTTCTTTTGTAACCTGTGTAAGCAGTTTTATGATGTACTATACAGTTATTTCAGCATTTTGGAGCTTGGCTCATAGAGTAGCCTGAGATCTGTTTTTGCTTTCAGGGATCAATATTTTTTTTCTGGATGTATCAGCTTGGGAGAAAAGGTTTATTAATCTACCATTACTTTAAATTCTGTGGCATTCCCCTGTTAAATAATTGATAAAGGCTGCTGAATTTATTATATATTGGTTGCATAGAAATGACAAATGACTACATATGAGTATTTTATATGAGAATGTTGTGTTCCTTGTTTTTAATATGACGAGTACCTGACATACACTCAATGTATGGTACATGTAGTGTTAGTAAGTCAATCTTAAAGGCAGGGAGCACCAGCACCCCTTAGTAATAGAACAGCCTTATAGTCAGTCTCTTAACTTCCCAACACTAGTATCGTCTATTCGCAGCCTACTGTTTGCTAATGTTTCTCCCCTCTGACCTCTGTCTTCTCAAAATGATATATAGTATTTGCATTTTGACAAGAAAGACTATATCTCCGCACCTATGCAAACTAAAAATGGAAAAGCCTTTAAGTTGAAGGAGGGGGTCTCCCATTGCACCGGATGGCTGGCACCCATTAAAATGTATGGGTGCCATATATTTCCTCCTGGCAGTCAGCTCATGTCTAAGATAAGTGCATTGTCCGCTGTATAGACCAGGTAACCAGGATGCAGTGAGCTGCGGTTTTTGCTCTCAGATAATATCTGACTGCGGCATCTTCTAGTAATTACATGGCCCGGCCCAGGATGGAGGATACATTATATTTTAGTCTCATGATATTTCTTTGAAAGCCTATAGAAGGATTTTGCTGAATGGGATTCCAGTAAGAGACAGTCTGGGACACTTGCCGTCTCTTAAGAAGCTTCTGAGATTGATCTTGTTGTCCAGCGCTCCTTTTATGCAGCTGCTTTAATGTAATAAGAGAACACGGCTTAGTTAGGAATACAAGACGATGCGGCTTCACGTGGCGTGAATATAAAAGCCTGGATTATAACGCCGCTGCTTGATCTTCCTGAGAGCCCTGGAATAAATCTTGGTCTGTCACAATCAGACTTCAGATCTACTTGTTAAATCGAAGAGTTAACCCCCCACAACACAATGTCACTGTAGACAAGGTCAAGGTATCTTCATCCATAGAGTATGAAAAGCTGAAGTTTTTGAAAACTTAGTCTTTTTATAGTTAGATCTGTATCCAGGAAAGGTGGGTGATAGCCTCTACGGCAGCCATATTCTTGTCCTTGCATCCTGTTGTGGATGGTGAAACTTGCTAATTTTGCGATGACAGCGCAGAAAGGGACACGGGGCGGCTGAATATGATGTGTTGACCTGAACGCCACCAAACAGACCCTCCACAGATCTTCTGACCTTAACCTAGAAGGTCCATGGGAGGTCCTGGTGGTGCTACAAGTTCAGGTGCACAAGACTATGGGGAATATTGATATTGCATTAAGGCTAGGCTCACATCTGCGTTGGAGTGTCTGTAGGAGACTCTGCCACAGATTCCGCCTAAAATTGTTAGAGAGAAGTCCTGCACGGAGGACTTTTCTCTCTGCCAGTTTCAGTGTAAAATCGACATAAACCCGACAGAACCCATTATAGTCTATGGGGTCACTGGGTGTCCGCAGTTAACCACTTTTAAGCGATCAGGCTCTCTTTCAGGTCCCCATGCCGACCCAGACGACGGAGAGCCGAACTATAGTGTGAACCTAGAGTGAGTTTGTTTCAGTAGCACCATGGGAGGTCCACAACTATAGGGGTCTGGGTGCTGCAGTAAATATGGGTCAGTAGCCCCATTAGAAACCTTGGTGGGAGGTCTAGGTGATGCAGTAATTTTGGTTTATTGGACCGTAGTGGTGCGGATTGTGCAATACAAAAAGCTTGGTTCAGTAGCACCATGGGAGGTTTGTGTGGTGCAGTAAGCTTAGTTCTGCAGAACTATTGGGCTCTCTGTTACAGTATCAGTATTTCTATGGGGTCCATAGGTTACAGTACACTCGGATTTTTATTATGCAGTGAGTTTGATTCAGTAGCACCATGGGAGGTCCTGGTGGTGCTGTAAGTTCTGTATAGTAGAATTATGGAAGGTCTTGGTGGTGCAGTAAGTTTGGCTCGGTAGCACATGGGAGGTCTGGGTGGTGCTATAAATTTAGTTCAGCAGCGCACTAAGTGTGGTTTAGCTACACTGAGGGGGTCTAGGTGATGCTGTAGATTTGTTATAGAGGCCCTGTGGGTCCAGAAGGTGTGGTTTTTCAGGCATACCTCCAAACTTTTTAGACTGTCAGAGAAGGACACTTGTAGATTACCAAGTGATCACTTACAATCTGTTTGCATATGTATAAGCTTGAAGAAATTTTTATTAAAATATTAGCACCAACAATATCTAAATAGACATTTTAAGGTCTAAAATGTACAAAGTATGACACATTGGGGCAAATTCATCATCCCCTCTACCACAGTTTCCTTATATTCAGACTCACATTTAGCGTTTATAAATAAAGAAAAATCCCACAAGAATGAGAATAAAATATATATTTATTAATACTCAATAAAAACAAGAATGAGCATAATGACCTACAACTAGTATAGAAAATGTGAAATGGGGAAAAGACTAGTGAAAGTCTCAGGACTGGACAAGCCAGCAACCAAAGACGTGGTAAGTGGGATGGCACACAAAGGGATTAGTAGCTATGTCAAAGTATACAATATAGTCAAGCTGATAAATGTAAGCAGTACTGCAGATAGGTTAGGGTTGGGTTCACACTTGCGGAGGCACTCCGTCCGCCGCGAATCGGACCTAAATATCGGAAAACTGCATAGGCATTGGATAGGGAAAGGTTTGCGACGCATTGCTTAAAACCCCATTCACAAAGTTGGACATGCAGGACTTTGTTTCCGACGAAAAAAATGGCTTCACAGCGCAGAGGGTGTAAGCGCACACACACACACATTGCTTTAAAACCCCATCAAGTGATATGCGCCGTGGTCCAATACGTTTATTATAACTCGCGCCAGTTTTCTGGTGTGAGTTACAATGAAAATCTACGCCAGTTCCTAACGGCAATTATGAATCTCTGGGTTCCTGCTCTAGTTGGGTGGTTTGAGACTGGCGTATGATATGCCAGTCTTAATAAGTTTGCACCATTCTATATGATGATGTCTAATATACAGTCAGGGACCAAACAGAACAATATAGTTAATTATTAGTTATAATTTGTGTCCAATCAATAAGAGGCGCACAGAGGGACATGGGTACTAAGGTGGGCCCAGGTGCTACATCTGGCGTATGGACTGCTACACATGGGTACAATACTAGCAGCTAAATATCACTCTTTCTCCCATCACTATTATAACTCTACAGAACTGTTTAATAAAAGTTTATTTTCCTATTATATAAACAGGTAAAAATAACCGGGGGACATATTGATTTTCTGGGGAACACTCCCCCACACCTTCCCCCGGAAATCAATGCTTCTATCTATGGCTGACTGGGGAGCGCCGTGTTCTTGTCTTATTTGTGACCATATCAGCGAATGCAGCAATTAGAGCTGATGAGAGCGGCTTCATCATCATTCACACTGTCCACTTTTCTCGCTGTTTGCACTAAACTGTTCTGTGATCGCGGTGATTTATTTGCAGACCGTACATCATCCTATTACTTATTTACCGCCATTAATATTCATGGTACGGGGGGGGGGGAGGGGTCACGGCCTACACGGTATTGATTATTCCTACGTTTCCTTCATAAAAGGTAACCATTGATCTAGAATTTTCAGAAAAAAAAAATATATATCATTTTTTTTTTTTTTTCTTAAGGATTATTACTTGGTCCTCATGCACATGGCTGTATTTGCATGTGTGAATATAACTGTTGTGACAATTGGGGGATAGTTTAGCATCAAAGGTGGCATCTTCCTGGACTTCACAGAGGTGTTGGTGGCGCTGGGTGCCAAATAAACAGCATATAAGGTAGTGGCAATCCAAAATAATTGGCTTTATTCAGCTAGTAAGTGCTGTGTGCACTCCCTCTGGAGTGAAGCCCCCCCTATGGGTGTGGTTGAGCACCTTTTTAACCCTGGTTTTGGGTCGCTCACCAGTGCCCTCTAGGTTCAAACTCTCATATTGTGTATAAAACCTCCGATTTCTGGCATTTCTATCCGTTTTTGCATGAACTGGTTTAGTTGCCCATAGCAACCAATCACAGCACAGCTTTCATTTATCCATGGCAGATAAAGAAATGAATACTGAGCTCTGGTTGCTATGGACGACCAAGGCCTCATGCACATGTGTAGGCCGAGTGGGTTCTGGTTTTTTAATGGAAGGCACTCGGATGATATCCGAATTCCTTTAGTGCTCCATTAATTTCAATGAGGGTATCAGAACCCCTCTCAGAAGAGCCTCAGGCTGCAGACTTGGCCATGTGGATAAGGCCTTAGACATTTTTCACCCTTCATCTCCTAATAACATACTGTCCCAAATTTGTCATAACCAATCCTGGCAAATATGTCTGAGGACTAAAAACTGTAGCCAAATGTCGGTGGTCACAATTATTTTGGGGGCAGTCCCAGGGCCTAAAGTCCCAATTTTGCCAATGTAAATTTTTGTAAGCATGTTAAAGGAGGGACCCGAACCTATAAGACCTGGCTTAGCCAATCTGTGGATATGCCATGTGTTTAGGATGGAAACCATGGCGTAACTAAAGTCTTGTGGGCCCCGGTGCAAACTTTTGTCCGGGGCCCCCTTCCCCCCTCCCTAGAGCGAATTATTCATAGTGGTGGTTACTGGTGCTGCAGTGATATCTTAGATACTTGAAAGGGATACAGCTTTAGTACCCACAACTGTAGTTATCAAGAATATGGTGAGTGAGCAGCGCAGTGCCAGCATGTAAACAATACTGGGACAGTATCACGTGCTCTGCAGTGGCCCCCACACAGTATTATGTGCTCACAGTGGCCCCCACACAGTATTATATGCTCGCAATTGCCCCCACACAGTATTACGTGCTCCCCAGTGGCCCGCACACAGTATTACGTGCTCCCCACATGCTAAGTGCCACATCCTCTTCTGTCTGACTACTGAGGTCTCGTGCTCCAGCGATTACATGGGGCGCAATGACATCATTATGCCGGCGTACTCAATGTGACCACTGGCGTGCCCTCAGTTACCGGCAGGAATAGCCCTGGAGCGGATGCTCAGCCCGGGACAGGTGAGTATAAGTGTATATATTTTTTTTTTTTTTTTTTTTTTTAAATACACCTCCCCTGCGCTGGCAGCTATTGGAAAGGGGCCCGGCCAGGCCCCTTTTCATTAACAATATGTATAGCAGTCAGAGAACAAGAATTTCCCCGACCACTATCATGGTGGTCCGGGGCCCCGGCTATTTCCAGCTGGTCGTGGGCCCCGTACCCCGTACCCCTTCAGTCGCGGTTGCACTCCCTGTGGCCAAGATTGTTACGCTACTGGAAGGAAACTCCCCTTCCATGCCAGCGAGTTGTCCTAATAGTCTTGTCCATGATATGTCATATTTATGGTTAACGTTGACTCTTACATAGGGGGGAAATTTATCTCGCCTTGTAGACCAGTTTTTTGACATGCAAGGTGTGATAAAGTTGCACATTTTTGTGTAAATCAGGTTTTTTTTCACTTTTGCACCATACTTCTCTCCTGGAAGGGGAATTATTATTTATTTATATAGCACCATTAATTCCATGATGCTGTACAGTTGAGAGTTTACATACGGTACATAAGATGTACAAACAAATATAATACTAACAGTGACCAACTGGCACAGTGGGATAGAGGGCCCTGCCCGCAAGGGCTTACAATCTATGAGAATGGTGTGGTCCATCGGCCTTGCTAGGTTTGTGACACCAGTTTCCTAGCTTGTAGATGTGAGTGTAGCACAGGGGTCGGCAACCCCCGGCACGCGTGCTAAGAGTGGCACACGAGGCATATTTCTCTGGCACGGCAGCCCGTGTCCTCACCCAGCAGTTTCGATCGGACCAAACACGACCGAAGTATAATCGGAGCCCCCGGGGAGGTGATCAAACATAAAAAAAAACAAAAAACAAAAACAATGTTGCTCACCATTCCACGCTCCGCAGCCGCTCTGTGCTCTTTGTGCGCTTCTGCCTGAAGTCAGCTGACAGGGCCTCAGGTGTCACTTCTGCGCCTGGCGTCATTACGCATAATGACGCAACGTGACCCCTGAGACCCAATGAGCGGTCGCTGACTACAGGCAGAAGCGCCCGAAGAGAACAGAGCGGCTGCGGAGCGTGGAATGGTGAGTACATTGTTTTTTTATGTTTGTCGCCTCTCTTCGCCCTCCACTTATTATACTCTGGGGTCTGAAGTGACCCCACAGTATAATAATAGCTAGTGAGTGGTGACAATTGAAATATTATAAAAGTTAGAATATTATACCGTGTGCAGGGGCCGCTGTGGGACATAATACCGTGTGCAGGGGCCGCTGTGGGACATAATACCGTGTGCAGGGGCCGCTGTGGGACATAATACCGTGTGCAGGGGCCGCTGTGGGACATAATACCGTGTGCAGGGGCCGCTGTGGCTGTGGGACATTATTCTGCATAACGGTGTGTTTTCTGTATTAAGGATGTGTTTTTGCACAGAAAACTCTGGCTTTTTTTTTTGTTTTGTTTTTTGTTTTTTTGTGTGCAAAAATGCACCAGTTTTACATCGAAGTAAAAGTTTCAGTGGCCTAAGAATATAGCTGCCTCCAGATACATAGTGTGTTTTCACCATAAGGATGCCGCCATACGGTGCTCCTGGACACATTTACCACTAATTGCGGGATACACATGTACTTTCATTGCTTCTAATCAGAAAGTACAGGAGCGCCCCAGGAAATAGCAGTAAACGCATGTGTCCTAAAGCATCTGGTGGCAGCACTTCTGTGTTATGGTTTGTGGTATATGACTTTAGTTTAGGGGTCGTCAGACTTACAATTATTAACCGGCACTCCGAGTACCTCATCTTTGATTTTTTTTTTTTTTTTTTATTAAAATCGCCACGCTGAACAAAAAAGGTTGCCTACCCCTGGTGTAGCGTTATGGTCCAGCAGAGGATACACTTTATTTATGGGGAGGTGGGTGTCTCTATATAAATGAGGTGCACCCTCGGCCGGTGCAGGCGATATGAAGGCTGGTGTTATAAATCGGCAGATGCAGGATCGTTCTGCTGGGCCGGAAGATTTCTCGACTCTTTCGGAACGCCAGCAGGTTACTCCTTTTTGCCGGAGCCTCCTGGATGGGAGTTGACCTCTGTGTCATCAAAGTTAACACCTCTATTGTAAAACTGTACGCAGATCACACAGGACCCACCTCATAATAGGTGATAGTCAGCTTCTTCTCCCTCCTCTCCCTCCCTGTGCAGTGACCTCTGCACATGTCACAAAGCATGCCCACAACACTTTCCATAGAATTCAGATTGGAGACATTTCATTACGTCCTGCTTGAAAGCCAGTCCACTGTTGCAGTAACCCAGGCAAGATGGCTGCCCCAAATGTAATGGAAATATAAAATGAGAGAATAAAAAAATCTGACCATACATTCCCTTCATGTAACCGCTATTACGTACCCCATGTCTGGTCTATCACAGTTTCGTTCTAGGCACTCTATAGTCCTTAGATTCATCTATCTTTCTTCCCCAGGAGAGTCATGTGACATAATGAAGCTATGTTCAATTATCGCCTGGTATAATACGGCCTCCTCCCAGGGTATTGCTGCAGGTGTGGTCTTACGATATGAAATCATTATTAATGGAGACTTCTGGGAAGACAGTGCTTTGTCTTCACGTGTATGGGGGAGGGGAGGTTTACCGATGTTCCTCCTAGATGGTGTAGTGTGCTGGGCATTGATAATGTCATATACGATGTCTTTTGTGATATTATATATTTTGAGAAATCAGTAATCCAAGTTTCCAGGTTTTTCTAAGGCCTCAAGCAGATGAACGTGGAAAAAAATGGACGTTAAAAATGTATGAAACAGTCCATTTTTAACAGTGTCACCCACAGATCCCCCATAACAGTGTGCCATCTACAGATCCCCCATCAGGGTGTCAAACTGTTTTATTGTTAGTGTAAATCTACTGGTTTTACTGTGCCGCATATCACTGCCATCGGAGCTCCCACAATGCACTCTGCTACCGCTGCAGGAAACAGCACTATTTTACATTTTGCTTTGGGCATGACTGGAGTAGAAAACACAAAATATAATAAATTGTGTATAGCTGTCAGCTGTTCTCAATATACAGAGGCTCCTTTAAATGCACAAACGCGGTAGAACAGGGATTATATTGTAAAACCTAATTAATCCAACGTGGAAGGAATTAGCTCTAATTCTCATTAGTACAGATACATAATCGTGACTGTGAAATATGGGAATAGCAAAGTGTCACATACAATGGATCGTATCATTAGAGGGCCCTGGAATCAGGCGGCTCGCTTACGCACATCTTCTATGGGAAATATATGAAGCGACATATGGTGACGATAAACGTCTCCCCGGCATAGTGTAACAAGTCCTAGGAAATCACAATCTCTGTCTCTGCAGTCTGTGTGCAGGTAATACTGCTATATCACTTTGATGGCTCTGTAATGTAGAGGCACTTATCTGCGGTTTATATCGGTTTACTGAACAGTTAATCAAAGAATTCAGGAATGCATTTATAAGAAGCAAATACAAAAATTGGTTAATTCTACTGAAACATCCCATCTTTGGTGGCACACCTGTAGGGAGGGAGTCTCCCTCTCCTCCTACATATTGTCTATCGGGGATATCTTGGCACCTTTTTGCAGACAGCGTATGTGACAGAATGTTCCTTAATTGAACATCTTGACACATGTTGTCTGCAGCATGTTATGGCAGAAACTTGGCTAGCAGTTATATAGTTTCTGGTTTCACAATAATGTAATGAGAATACATTACGCACAATGCTGAAACCAGGCTTCAATTCCTAACTGGCCCAATTAAAGGGGATTTCCAGTCCCAAATTGATTTCTCATACTGATAGCTGTTGCAGTAGCCTCAGATTCTGGAAGCTGCTGGCAGATGGGCAGCGCCACTCCTTTTCAAGTAATAGGAGTGACGCTGCAATTCCCTGGAACCACCACTATACTGTGGATGGGGCTGCAGGCTGCTTCTGGCCCCGCAGAGGCGACTGCTATAGCAGATCTTTTCGAAGTCCGGGTGATACATGAGAAATGAATATATGAAGGAATATGTTCATGGAGTGGACGATGAGCATAAGTCAAAGATGGAGCAGATGATGGGGATAAGTCAGTGGTGGAGCAGATTATGGGGTCAATGGTAGGATGGACAATGGAGATAAGTCCATGATGGGGATAAGTCAGTGGTGCAGTGGATGATGGGATAAGTAAAGGTATCTGGTGTAGATTTTAGTGATCTTTTGTTCCAGTAAACTGGCATAAATAATATTAAATGTAGCACAACTCCTAAGCCACGGGAGACACAAAAGTGCCAACAATGTTTTCTGAGGTTTGCATCATTTTTTTGTGCCAGAAATTTGCCCCATCAAAGTCATTGTTGGAGATTTGAGGACTGGTGTATTTAACCCCAGTTTTCATATGTCCTGCGACAGACACACACCTCTCTATAAACCAGGTACAACCATCGCTGGCCCGTGCGCCTGCACATTGAAATTTCAGGGATCATTTCAGCCAGTAAACTTGCATAAACAGTAAAATCTAGTTCACTGCCCCGTCCATGAAAATGCTGTGAGCGTAATAAATCTACCCCAATGTGTGCTAAAATAACCATGTGATGAGTGTTACTAAAACATCCATTTTTGACTTTTGTATGAATAAGGCCTTAGGAGAGGTTTTACAGAATTGGTGTGATGCTGAAAATGTCCAGATAAGGGTCTGACCAGCTGCGTAACGTCAGCCGGCGTCAAACAGGTGGGTTTGGTCCATGAGACTCGGACCGGATGTCAGCTATATTTCTCAGACTGATCCTAGAGCCCGGACCTGGACTCCCAGCATCATAGTTATCCTTGTTGTTAGGAGTCCCTGCTTCTCCGGGGATATGCAGTAGAGCCACAGGGAAGCGGGGACTCCCTATGATGATGGGAGTCCAAGTCTGAGCTCAAAACTAGGTTAAAAAAATATGGTGAGCATCCGGTCTGTGACTCATGGACTGAACCTTCCTGTGTGAAGCAGATCTGTGGAGGCCCTTGAGATGTCTCTTCCCAGTATAAGGAGGCCAGTACTATAAACAAGACTTGGTACAGATTTTTCACTGGGGGCCCAGGAGCTTCATGATACTCCTCTGGGTCAGACAGTGGCCTCTTTATTATTTTGAGGGTCCAGAGATGATTGAAGGAAGTTCAGCGTGATTCTGGTGCTGACACTTATCTAAGCTCATGTGAGTCTTGTTAGACACTCAGCCATGGATTGTAATGCTCAGCTGATTTTGCAAAATTAGATCTGCCATCACAGTTCACTTCACAGTTAAATGTGCTACTGTGTCACACGCGGTCAGGCGGATGTTCACAGGTCCTTCTAACGTCACCGTCATTCCTCCTGTGGAGACGAACCAATTTACGCTTTGCTTAATTAACAAAATAAACTCAAAATAGATCTGCAAGTTCAGGCTCATCATACAGGATAGCTGTGTATCATGGCAGGCATAAGATGTGGAATACCCGGCCAAGATAAAACCAGTGTATAGTCAGACACATGGATAAGTAAATAACTACTGGAAGAGTGAAGAAATCAGGTGATAACTTTTAGAGGCTAACTGAGTATATTTGATAGTGAGCTTTCGAGAGTACTAGCTCTCTCCTTCAGACATTGTGTTTTACAAGAAACTGAAAATTCACTTACAAGACCTGGATCTTCAAAGGATCTTAGAATAACAAAATGCAAAATAAGTTGATAAGTTATTTACAACAGGTCAAGAAATACACAATATGGAAAACTTGTGGGGCATGACGGAGGGATCACTAATTCTTGCTGTTATGTGTTTGCAATCAGGTGGTGATTTATGACCCTCACAGTTCATACATGGCATGAATATTAAGAAATATAAGAAATTTTTGCATTAACTTATATTCCCATTCCTTTCTCTCCCTCTGCGTCTTAAAATGTCCCCTTAAAACCACAACCCGCAAATCTTAAATAGTGGTCTTTTCCAGAGAAATGTGCGGCCACAGGGAGATCTGTTCTGCTGTTATTAATATTGGATCTATGTGAGTTCATGCGCTGACTAAGTCTCTTCCCTGTTACCCCCACATAGAGGCCTGTGGTGGGACATTGCACACACATTGAGAGACCCCACATTGGAAGACCTGCAGGAAAATGTCCCCCTAATTCTGTGCACCTGTTGACTGTGGGACAGGTACACTGTCAGCGGTGTGGATGTGTCTGCAGGTCTTGCACCTGTTTTGCAGGCAAGGTGAGGCGCCATTTTCAGTTGGGGCCTTCAGGGCACTCCGGACAATAATATGCCTCAGGTTTGGTGGTTGCCGAAAGGAAAGGAGAGTCCCCCCTCCAGTCCAGTATTATAGTAGTTATATTCTTGTACATAGGGGACAGTATTATAGTAGTTATATTCTTGTACATAGGAGCAGTATTATAGTAGTTATATTCTTGTACAGTCAGGCCAACAGTTTTGAGAATGATAAAATATTAATTTTTAAAAGTTATGTTAGTTTTTAATGGAATTTGATATACTCCAGAATGTTATAAAGAGTGATCAGTTAAAGATTACTTGAAGTATATTTGCTAGAATGATTTATCCCCCAAAACACATTTCAACATCATTGCAGCCCTGCCTTAAAAGGACCACCTAACATCGTTTAGTAATTGCTCCATTAACAAGGTGTGGGTGTTGTGAGGAAGGGTGGAGTATCTGTTGATTAGTAGTGAATGGATTTAGGTGTTGATATTGTTTCTTTCTGTTAAATGGTTATCTTGAGAAAACGTGAGTCATCATTGCACTGAAAAATGGCCTAATGGGAAGAGTTTGCAGCTAGAAAGATTGCACCTCAGTAACAATCTATCGCATCATCAAGAACTTAAGGAGAGAGGTTCCATTGGTGAAAAGGTCCAGGGCGCAGGACCAGGCGGGGACCGTTCTTAGTGTTTCAGCTGCGGGATCGGGCTACCAGCAGTGCAGAGCTTGCTGGGATGGCAGAGGAGGTGTGGTGCATCTGCACGACTGTGGGCGGAGACTCTTGGGAGGCTGGTCTCAAGGAGGGCAGCGAAGCACTTCTCTCAGAAAAAAGGGAAGACTGATATTCTGCAGGTAAGGGAGTGGACTGTGGGATGGGGGGTCATTTTCTCTGATGAATCCCCTTTTCGATTGTTTGGAACATCTGAAAACAGTTATTCGGAGAAGAAGAGGTGAGCGTACCACCAGTCTTGTCTCATGCCAACTGTAAGCATCCTGGCATTCATTGTGTGGGGTTGTTCTCAGCCAAGGGAATCGGCTCTCTCACAGTCTTGCCTAAAAACACAGCCATGAATAGAATGGTACCAGAATGTCCTAAGAGAATTCTCCAACCGTAAGAGAGTTTGGCGCTCAACAATGCCTTTTCCAGATGATGGAGACCTTGCCATAAAGAAAAGGTGATAACTAAATGGCTCAGGGAACAAAACATAGAGATTTTGGGTCCATGGCCTGGAAACTCCCAGATCTTAATCCCATTGAGTAGTTGTGGTCATTCTTCAAGGACGGGTGGACAAACAAAACCAACAAATTCAGACAAATTAAGCATTGATTCTGCAGTGGACTGCTATCAGTCAGGATTTGGTCCAGAAGTTGATTGAGAGCATGCCAGGGAGATTGCAGAGGTCCTGAGGAAGGGTCAACACTGCAAATATTGACTTGCTGATTAACTCATTCTACCTGTCAATATGAGTTCTGTTACTCATAATATGATGCAATTCTATTTTGTATGTGTAACATCTGAGAACACACATAAAAACCAGGGGAGCGTCATGTGTAGTATTTGTGTATTCTAAAACTTTTGGTGTGTACATAGGGGACAGTATTATAGTAGTTATATTCTTGTACATAGGAGCAGTATTATAGTAGTTATATTCTTGTACATAGGAGCAGTATTATAGTAGTTATATTCTTGTACATAGGAGGTAGTATTATAGTAGTTATATTCTTGTACATAGGAACAGTATTATAGTAGTTATATTCTTGTACATGGCAGGCAGTATTATAGTAGTTATATTCTTGTACATAGGAGTAGTATTATAGTAGTTATATTCTTGTACATAGGAGCAGTATTATAGTAGTTATATTCTTGTACATAGGAGGTAGTATTATAGTAGTTATATTCTTGTACATAGGAGGTAGTATTATAGTAGTTATATTCTTGTACATAGGAACAGTATTATAGTAGTTATATTCTTGTACATAGGAGGTAGTATTATAGTAGTTATATTCTTGTACATAGGAGTTGTATTATAGTAGTTATATTCTTGTACATAGGAGGTAGTATTATAGTAGTTATATTCTTGTACATAGGAGGTAGTATTATAGTAGTTATATTCTTGTACATAGGAGCAGTATTATAGTAGTTATATTCTTGTACATAGGAACAGTATTATAGTAGTTATATTCTTGTACATAGGAGGTAGTATTATAGTAGTTATATTCTTGTACATAGGAACAGTATTATAGTAGCTATATTCTTGTACATGGAGGCAGTATTATAGTAGTTATATTCTTGTACATAGGAGGTAGTATTATAGTAGTTATATTCTTGTACATAGGAGGTAGTATTATAGTAGTTATATTCTTGTACATAGGAGGTAGTATTATAGTAGTTATATTCTTGTACATAGGAGCAGTATTATAGTAGCTATATTCTTGTACATGGGAGGCAGTATTATAGTAGTTATATTCTTGTACATAGGAGCAGTATTATAGTAGTTATATTCTTGTACATGGCAGTAGTATTATAGTAGTTATATTCTTGTACATAGGAGGTAGTATTATAGTAGTTATATTCTTGTACATAGGAGTAGTATTATAGTAGTTATATTCTTGTACATAGGAACAGTATTATAGTAGTTATATTCTTGTACATAGGAGGTAGTATTATAGTAGTTATATTCTTGTACATAGGAGCTGTATTATAGTAGTTATATTCTTGTACATAGGAGGTAGTATTATAGTAGTTATATTCTTGTACATAGGAGGTAGTATTATAGTAGTTATATTCTTGTACATAGGAGCAGTATTATAGTAGTTATATTCTTGTATATAGGAGCAGTATTATAGTAGTTATATTCTTGTACATAGGAGGTAGTGTTATAGTAGTTATATTCTTGTACATAGGAGCAGTATTATAGTAGTTATATTCTTGTACATGGCAGGCAGTATTATAGTAGTTATATTCTTGTACATAGGAGGTAGTATTATAGTAGTTATATTCTTGTACATAGGAGTAGTATTATAGTAGTTATATTCTTGTACATAGGAACAGTATTATAGTAGTTATATTCTTGTACATAGGAGGTAGTATTATAGTAGTTATATTCTTGTACATAGGAGCTGTATTATAGTAGTTATATTCTTGTACATAGGAGGTAGTATTATAGTAGTTATATTCTTGTACATAGGAGGTAGTATTATAGTAGTTATATTCTTGTACATAGGAGCAGTATTATAGTAGTTATATTCTTGTACATAGGAGGTAGTATTATAGTAGTTATATTCTTGTACATAGGAGGTAGTATTATAGTAGTTATATTCTTGTACATAGGAGCAGTATTATAGTAGTTATATTCTTGTACATGGGAGGCAGTATTATAGTAGTTATATTCTTGTACATAGGAGGTAGTATTATAGTAGTTATATTCTTGTACATAGGAGTAGTATTATAGTAGTTATATTCTTGTACATAGGAGGTAGTATTATAGTAGTTATATTCTTGTACATAGGGTAGTATTATAGTAGTTATATTCTTGTACATAGGAGCAGTATTATAGTAGTTATATTCTTGTACATAGGAGGTAGTATTATAGTAGTTATATTCTTGTACATAGGAGTAGTATTATAGTAGTTATATTCTTGTACATAGGAGGTAGTATTATAGTAGTTATATTCTTGTACATAGGAGTAGTATT
>CAMRHE010001034.1:0-162500 GCA_947044405.1 Leptodactylus fallax | reverse complement strand
TCCTTCCACAGCTCTTTGGTCTTCACCATAGTGGAGTTTGGAGTGTGACTGTTTGAGGTTGTGGACAGGTGTCTTTTATACTAATAACAATGTCAAACAGGAGCCATTACTACAGGTAATGAGTGGAGGACAGAGGAGCCTCTTAAAGAAGAAGTTACAGGCCTGTGAGACACAGAAATCTTGCTTGTTTGTAGGTGACCAAATACTTATTTTCCACCATAATTTGCAAATAAATTCTTAAAAAATCAGACAATGTGATTTTCTGGATTAGTTTTCTCATTTTGTCTCTCATAGTTGAGTTCTACCTATGATGACAATTACAGGCCGGCCTCATCTTTTTAAGTGGGAGAACTTGCACAATTGGTGGCTGAATAAATACTTTTTTTTTTCCCCCACTGTATCTATCTAAAAATAGAGAAGTCTAGAGCAGTACTATGTAGAAATCTTTACCAAGGCGGGTTCAAATCCCAGAGATCCGGCATGTGATCCCACAAAGACCGAAATTGTAAAAAAAAAAAAAAAATAGGCAGCACTTCAAAATGGTGAGAAAAAAAACTTTCTCTTCTTTTTTTTTCCCGATCTTGTGTCTGTCATTTTTCCTCTATATATCTATAAGTAGCTAGCTATTCATTTACCATCTATCTACCATCAATAAAATTATCTACCCCTTCCATCCTTCTATGCCCAACACTATTTCTATCATACACCCCTACAGAACATATCCCTGTGTTACGTGTGTTAATGTACATGTGCTGACATTTGCTGTAGTCCGGGTGTCATGGGACCGATCTTCAACATCTCTTGTTTCCATAGCAATAAAGCATGTGGCGGGCACCAGCATCCAGTGAGACCTAGAAAGGGAAATGATACCAGATCGACTTAACATTAATATTCACATAGTAGTCTATGTTTATTCCATATATTATAGCCATGTATCCAGTGCATTTACATGATATTGTATTATGTTAGAGACATTTATTGATGAGAGTTCTTCTTTGCATTCCTTCTTATATGGGTATGATAGAATTCTACAATATACAAATGTCTAGCTAGAGGGAATCGTGAAATCTCTGGTGGTCCAGTGAAGAGGTAGGTCCTGTACTGGTTATAAGTCCTGGTATACCATGAAAGAGGGAGTAAGTTATCTTCTCTGGAGCTTTCTGAAGACCTTCTAGGATACGGTGGTCCTCTGTGAGGGGGAGGTCTTCATTTCCTTTATAATCCCCAGTGGTCTAGTGGAAGGGGCAGTCAACATCTGATAGTGCCCAAAGAATGGTTATTCCAACAAGTAGTGTCTGATACTCATCAATCCCCGATTGTCCGTGCCTGCTGTCCATACACATGGGTGAGTATAATATTGGCAGCTACCTGTTAGAATAATCCAATAGGTAGCTGTATGGGGCCAAAAAATGGGGACAAAAAAGAAAGCAATATACTGTATGGGGACCAAAAAAGTAGACTGTATACTATATGAGGGCCAAGAAATTGGTGAAATATACTGTATGGAGGCCTATAAAGGGGGAAATGTTCTGTAGGGGCGAGTAAAGGAGGATTTTATGAAGTGCACAATCTGGGTCTGTTCCTGTAGAGAGGGAGCATGGCCTAAAAATTTTGATTGAGAGGCCCCCACACAGAATTTACTTGGCACCCCGAAATGAGAAGTCCACTCCTGGCCAAGACTTAACTATTAGGGTTCCTGCCTCTCATACACAAGGTCCTGGGTTTGAGACCCAGGACAGACCTGATGACACATGGAAGTTGTTGAGGTCTGCGGCAGATTTTGTATCCAGCCCAGGAATTTTAAGTTTATAGTCTCCTAGGAGAGTTTATAAGCCCTGGTGATCCAGTGGAGTGAAATGAAATAATATATTTGATATGCTCTAAATATAAGCTATGGTACAGTCATGGCCAAAAGTTTTGAGAATGATACAAATATTAATTTTTACAAAGTCTACTGCTTCAGTTTTTCTAATGGCAATTTGCATATACTCCAGAATGTTATAAAGAGTGATCAGCTTAACAGCAATTACTTGCAAAGTCAATATTTGCCTAGAAAATGAACTTTATCCCCCAAAACACATTTCAACATCATTGCAGACCTGCCTTAAAAGGACCACCTAACATCGTTTCAGTAATTGCTCCATTAACACAGGTGTGGGTGTTGATGAGGACAGGGCTGGAGATCAATCTGTCATGATTAAGTAAGAATGACACCACTGGACACTTTAAAAGGAGGCTGGTGCTTGCCATCATTGTTTCTCTTCTGTTAACCATGGTTATCTCTAAAGAAACACATGCAGTCATCATTGCACTGCACAAAAATGGCCTAACTGGGAAGAGTATTGCAGCTAGAAAGATTGCACCTCAGTCAACAATCTATCGCATCATCAAGAACTTCAAGGAGAGAGGTTCCATTGGTGCCAAAAAGGCTCCAGGGCGCCCAAGAAAGACCAGCAAGCGGCAGGACCGTCTCTTAAAAGTGTTTCAGCTGCAGGTCGGGCTACCAGCAGTGCAGAGCTTGCTGAGGAATGGCAGCAGGCGGGTGTGAGTGCATCTGCACGCACTGTGAGGCGGAGACTCTTGGAGCAAGGCCTGGTCTCAAGGAGGGCAGCAAAGAAGCCACTTCTCTCCAGAAAAAACATCAGGGACAGACTGATATTCTGCAAAAGGTACAGGGAGTGGACTGCTGAGGACTGGGGGAAAGTCATTTTCTCTGATGAATCCCCTTTTCGATTGTTTGGAACATCTGGAAAACAGCTTATTCGGAGAAGAAGAGGTGAGCGCTACCACCAGTCTTGTCTCATTCCAACTGTAAAGCATCCTGAAACCATTCATGTGTGGGGTTGCTTCTCAGCCAAGGGAATCGGCTCTCTCACAGACTTGCCTAAAAACACAGCCATGAATAAAGAATGGTACCAGAATGTCCTCCAAGAGCAACTTCTCCCAACCGTCCAAGAGCAGTTTGGCGCTCAACAATGCCTTTTCCAGCATGATGGAGCACCTTGCCATAAAGAAAAGGTGATAACTAAATGGCTCAGGGAACAAAACATAGAGATTTTGGGTCCATGGCCTGGAAACTCCCCAGATCTTAATCCCATTGAGAACTTGTGGTCAATCATCAAGAGACGGGTGGACAAACAAAAACCAACAAATTCAGACAAAATTAAAGCATTGATTGTGCAAGAATGGACTGCTATCAGTCAGGATTTGGTCCAGAAGTTGATTGAGAGCATGCCAGGGAGAATTGCAGAGGTCCTGAAGAAGAAGGGTCAACACTGCAAATATTGACTTGCTGCATTAACTCATTCTAACTGTCAATATAAGCTTCTGTTACTCATAATATGAATGCAATTCTATTTCTGTATGTGATAAAAACATCTGACAAACACACATAAAAACCAGAGGGCAGCAGATCATGTGAAAATAGAATATTTGTGTCATTCTCAAAACTTTTGGCCATGACTGTATATACAATGGTATCTGAATGGGGGTAAGTTATAGTTAACCCAAGTGGGCGTGCATTGATGTAGGTTACCATATTTCCCCTTCTGGTCCTGGTGTCTAGAGGTGACGGTGGGGATGTTTCTTGCATCAATTCTTACTGAACTACATGTTAGGCCAAGAATATATATTTTTTTTTTTCTCCTGTTTAACGTCACATCACATTTTTGAACCCAATTTGCAAGGGAAGAAAGTCAGCAGATTCTGCTGGAGCGGATATTACCATTTCCTGCAGATGAGATATAAAACCGAACATAGATCTTTTTATCGCCTAATACGACGCGGTTCTGGGACTTTAATTACATTTAATTTTTTTTCTGACTAATTAAAAGGAATTACAGATTTCCCGGCAGTCTGATTTCGCCAGAGAGCGGACGAGCTCAGAATTGATAAGCCATCAGCTGGGCACATATGAACCTTATTTTACATCCATCCATCTTCTTTCCAGGTGTATATAAAGGTGAATTTATTCGGATCTTAATCTTATTGATGGAACCTCAATTGTTTCCCTATTATAGACATATAGGGTCACTTACAATATGCAGGGATCTCTGCCCAAAACAAGTTCTGGATGCGACGCATGAATTGGGGGCGGGGGTGCTTGGATCAATGTCTGTGGAGCCGTCTTGGTATTGGATTCAACAGATGGTCGTCTTCCCAGTGTAGCAGATTTACAGGAAAATACAACACAATTATAAAGAAAAGAGCTTAAAAATACACAGTCCAAATAATCTCTGCCATATAGTGCCCAAAAATGCTGTCATACTGTGCCCAAATAATACCATCTTTCATTTTTCATGTACTACTTCCATACAGTCTTCATATAACACTGCCATACTATGCCCAAATATAATCTTTCTGTTCTCATATATAACTGCCATCCAATGTTCATGTAATACTGCCATACAATGCCCAAGTAACACCATCTTTCAGTTATCTTATATTGCTCCCATACACTGCCACACTATGCTAAAATAACATCTTACCATCTTTTTCAAATACTACTGCCATAAAGTGGTAAAATAATGCTGCCATATTATTCCCAATTAATAGTAATTTTCATTTCTCATATATTGCTGCCATAGAGTTCCCATATAATACTGCTATACTGTGCTCAAATAATACCAATTTTCATTTCTCATTATATTACTGCCATATAGTTCCCATATTATACTTATTATACTGCTATACTGGATCTAAATGATACCAACTTTCTCTTATATACTGCTATATAGTGCCCATATAATGCTGACACATGGTGCACAAATTATAGTATATCTTGGTTCCCATATATTACTGCCATACTGTGCCTCAATAATATAATTTTTGAGCTCTCATCTATTTCTAACACAGTGCCAAAATAATCATCTGTGTTGTGTGTAAATAACATATCTGTCTCAAATAGTGCTGCCATACAGGGACTAAACAAAACCTGGTATCAATGCTGAAATACTATGAAAAACTATGTAATAAACTGGTTTATTATTATGTGCTGACGCTCAAACAATGCTGCTATCCACTGACCACATAATATGTACTTTTAGTGCTGAAATACCACCAAGCTAGAGAACCATAAATAGTGCTGCCATACACTGCACCGACCTCTAGACTATAGGCTTCGGTAATTTGCAGAAACTCTTACTGACTGACAAATCTCTAAGTTAATTGGGGCCTCTGCGTTCACATATTGTGTACAGCAGACAAATCAGCAGTGATGTCACCGATACCCGACATGTGACTGCTGAGTGGCCACATTAGTCACTTAAAGACAATGTTTTATGTTAAACATACTTCTAAATTATTTTTGTGAGGTTTTTAAAGTTTTTCCATGTTATTTATATTAAAAAAAAAAATCCTGCAGTTCTGACTTTGGCCACTAAGCCATATAATATGCTGATACTGCCTGTTTCCTGTCGGAGATTTCTTTGCAGCAATCACCTCACTTACAGCACACTGATGATCACAGCGATCATGTATATGTAGATAAGACACAGAATCCACCAATCACAATAGGGGATGTCACATCTTATCCACTGCACAGGTCACAGAGCATGCCCAGAAAACTCTCCCATAGAAGTCTATAGGGTCTGCTCCAGACCATTGTGTCTATGGACCATGGTCCATCTCCAGGAGACAGGAAGTCACAGACTAGTTTAAGCTTTGTGGCAAGAGTTGGAATTGCAAGATTATATATATATATATATATATATATATATATATATATATATATGATATTTTTTCTGTGTCTATAATAACATGGAAAGTTAAAAACAACAACCAAAAATTCTAGAAAAAATGTTTAAAATTAAAAACGTAATTTAAACAAAACTTTCCCTTTAAGCCTCTGCATTTTTCCCAGGAAGTTCATGGACCATAGGGTAGGGGAGACACGTTACCCACCTACCCCTAGATTGGGTATCATTTCATCGTTTATTTTACACCACCCTGGCCCCCAGTGAGTTTTTTTTTAATTTATCCTGGAAAAATTCCTTTAAGGCATTTGTTTGTATTTTTTTGCTTAAAAAATATGGCCTTCCCCTTTAAATCTAAGTGTCAAAAATAACAAATTGCACTTTTTACATTCTAAATTGAATATCGCAGCCTGTTTATAAAAGCTTTAACTTGGAGAAGTGCCAAAGAAACTCTCCCTGGTAATGCAAAAATGATATTGCTTATTTTTGCACGCTGACAACCAAACCTGTCTGACTGTGAGGCTTATGTAGATGAAGCGTCTCACGCACCAGTTCAAGATGCCAGGACGAGACTCAAGGACGAAGGAGCGGAGGAGTGTTACAGTCAGGTCGTCATTGGCTCCAGTGGTGGGGACTATAGTGACACTTGAGACCTAGGGAAGAACTTTTTATTTTGGTCTAAAATCTTCTCTATATATTGATAGTGGGTGTGGGTCAGGTTTTCTGAGAGAGACCTCCAAATCACCTGCGTAGCCAAGGCCCTACATCAGTGGTTCCCAAACTTTCTGAAGGTGGTGCCTACTTTTGGGCAAGAATTTTGTATGGGATTATTTTTTGAATGTGTACTTAGCCACATTCAAAAAATAAAAATCTCATATATCTAGCCTGACTCTGCATATTCCGCTGTATTCTGCCTCTCACACTGCCCCTTTCTGCCCCACTCATACTGCACACCTTCTCATCAGTGCTGATGGCTGCTACTGCCCCTTTATGCCCCCCCATAGAATAATGTCCTCTTATACCCTTCAAATAGGATAATGTTCCTTTGACCCCACAGAGAATATTTCCCCACACAGTAACATGGGCCCATCTGTGCCCCCACACACAGTATAATGACCACCTCAGTGCCCCCACACACAGTATAATGGTCTATTCAGTGCCCCTACACACAGTATAATGGTCCCCTCCGTGCCCACACACACAGTATAATGGTCTCTTCAGTGCCCCCCCCCACACACAGTATAATGACTCCCTCAGTGACCCTACACACAGTATAATGGTCTATTCAGTGCCCCCACACACAGTATAATGGTCCCCTCAGTGCCCCTACACATAGTATAATGACATCCTCCATGCCCCTACACACAGTATAATGGTCCCCTCCGTGCCCCTACACACAGTATAATGGTCCCCTCTGTGCCCCTACACACAGTATAATGACCCCATCCTTGCCCCCACACACAGTATAATGGTCCCCTCAGTGCCCCCACACACAGTATAATGGTTCCGTCAGTGTCCGCACACACAGTATAATGGTCCGTCAGTGCCTGCACACACAGTATAATGACCCCCTCATTGCCCGCACACACAGTATAATGGCCCCCTCAGTGCCTGCACACACAGTATAATGGTCCCCTCAGTGCCCCTATACACAGTATAATGACCCCATCCTTGCCCCCACACACAGTATAATGGTCCCCTCAGTGCCCCCACACACAGTATAATGGTCCCATCAGTGCCTGCACACACAGTATAATGACCCCCTCATTGCCCGCACACACAGTATAATGACCCCCTCATTGCCTGCACACACAGTATAATGGTCCCATCAGTGCCCGCACACACAGTATAATGGTCCCATCAGTGCCCGCACACACAGTATAATGGTCCCGTCAGTGCCTGCACACACAGTATAATGGTCCCCTCATTGCCCGCACACACAGTATAATGACCCCCTCATTGCCCGCACACACAGTATAATGGTCCCCTCAGTGCCCGCACACACAGTATGACTTCCTCCGTGCCCCTACACACAGTATAATGGCCCCCTCAGTGCCTGCACACACAGTATAATGGTCCCCTCATTGCCCGCACACACAGTATAATGACCCCCTCATTGCCCGCACACACAGTATAATGGTCCCCTCAGTGCCTGCACACACAGTATGACTTCCTCCGTGCCCCTACACACAGTATAATGGTCCCGTCAGTGCCTGCACACACAGTATAATGGTCCCCTCATTGCCCGCACACACAGTATAATGACCCCCCTCATTGCCCGCACACACAGTATAATGGTCCCCTCAGTGCCTGCACACACAGTATGACTTCCTCCGAGCCCCTACACACAGTATAATGGCCCCCTCAGTGCCTGCACATACAGTATAATGACCACCTCATTGCCCGCACACAGTATAATGGTCCCCTCAGTGCCTGCACACACAGTATAATGGCCCCCTCGTTGTCCCCACACACATCAGTTTCATTCCTCACCACTTTGCCTCATGTTTCGGGGTCTGATGTGATATCAGCAGTCAGTGCCTAGAGGATAGAGGGAGAAGAGCAGAGAACATTGAATCCAGCTCACCGTGTACAGCCCAGCAATACCCCCCCCCCCCCAACCCAGTAAATGGCTCATGACCCCCTGGAAACAATAAATGGCTTGTGACCCCTTGGAGGTCTCTACATCACCCCCCGGGGTTTGCAATCCACAGTTTGGGAATTAGTGGCCTAAATTATAACTATTAGTTGTCTGTCACCCAGCTTTCCCAGAAGCAGACGTCATACCAGTTCCCTCTATATTGTATTGTGTAGATAGTCAGGGCTCACAGATTTTAATGGATTTACATCCCATCAGGCGTTCCTAGTGGCGGGGGCCGCAGCCTGGTGGGGGAGCTGTCACAACGTTACAAGCTCATGCTCATCTCTGGATCTGTTGTGACAATGACGTTGTGCGCTTGTCATGTTTTGCCTCAGTATCGTGCAGCATATGTTCCCGCATATCAATTTGCTAATGTGTGAAGATGATGTGGAGGAGGATATTGCACCTTCTTGTAGCTCCTAGATATCTGCAGCTAGCAGAGCTGAGGATCCTTAAGCAGCACAGATTGTAGTTAATATCAGGTGGAGGAGATCAGTCAGAAGGGAGAAGGGGGGAGATCAGTCAGAAGGTGGGGGAGGGGGGAGGGGGGGGGGATCAGTCAGCAGGGAGGAGATCAGTCAGAAGGGAGGAGGAGGAGGAGGTCAGTCAGCAGGGGGGAGGAGGAGATCAGTTAGGGAGGAGATCAGTCAGAAGGTGGGAAAATCAGTTAGGGAGGGGAAGATCAGTCAGCAGGGAGGAGATCAGTCAGCAGGGAGGAGGAAGAGATCAGTTAGCAGGGGGGAGAAGGAGATTAGTCAGCAGGGAGGAGGAAATCTGTCCACAGAGCTATATTATCTGGTCTGGTCTCTATATACAACATGTCAGCAAGGAATATGTATTATGCAGGAGGATTTCCTCTGCTGAAGACACCTGGAGAGAAGTATCTATTCTTTGCTGACCCAAGATGGAGCATTGTGTCCTGGGTGGAAGCTGTGATGAGGATGTCTAGCTCTTATCCAATTTATCGAGCACCATAACTGTGTCCAGTGTGTACAGAAGATTATGATAGATAGATATGATAGATATAAGACAGACAGACAGACAATAGATAAATATGAGATATGATACAGATGATAGATAGACAGATAAGTATGATACATATGATAGATAAATGAGATATGATACATGAGATATGACACAGACAGGAAATAGAGAGACAGTAGAGATACTTCTAGACATGAAATAAAAACAGTAGATACTGATAGATGAATATATAGATAGATATGAGAGAGACACCAGATAGATACTGATAAATAGTGGTGATAGAGAGCTAGATATGTTATAAAAAGATAGTCGTGATAGAAATGAGATAGATCTATCAAATAAAGTAGATCGGTACTGATAGAAATTAGATTCAGTGGATAGACACTAATACTTGTAGATAGATAGAGATGATAGATAGATATGAGATGGCTAGCTATTGGAGATAGATAAGTACACGGGTGTGTTATTTGGTTTGTAGACACGACTGTGACCATTACATATAGATATTTCTGTCACGCTGTCTCCCCCCATGGGCGGTGTGTGACATCTCTGTACTTGTTGTACCTTTTCGGTGACATTTCTGCAGAGATATTGGGGGCTGGGGGAGTAGTTTTGCTGACAGGTGAGGAATGGCGCCTTCTCTCCAGAGCCTCAGCATCTATCATCTTCCTAGGAAAGGTCATACACAATACAGATGTCGGCTCTGGATTCCTCCCCGGTGCTCTAAGGAAAACTCAAGATCTCAATAGTGGAGAGAAATAAGTCCGCAGTCTTGTCTTTATTACACATCTGCCTGTAGTCTATAGATCTTCTCATATCACAGAGGAACGGGAGTCATCATTGTTTTTCTTTCCCCTCTTATGATATTCCTGGGAATATATCGGCATTATTAAGACATGATATGGTGCTAGTATGTAGGCACAGTATAAAACTTTTTGGGCTCTTTTATGGCACTTTTATTTAGGCATGGTATGGTGATAGTATCTAGGCACAGTATAATGGGTCTTTTTATAACACTATTATTTAGGCATGGAATGATGATACCGGTAGTATTTAGGCACTGTATAATGGGGCTCTTTATGGCGCTATTATTAAGGCATGGTATGTATTTAGACACTGTATGATGCTGTTTTAGGGCTATTTATGGCACTATACTTTAGGTATGGTAATATTTAGGTACTGTATTGGACTATTATTTGAGCACAGCGCTGTTATTTGGTCTTTGTATGAGACTCGTATTTTGTCATACTATGGTGATAGTATTTTGGTACTCTATAGTACTTTTTGACTATTCTGGTAGTGTTTAGACACTGTATAGTACTGTTATTTGGGCTCTTATGAGACTATTATTTAGCTATGGTATAGTGGCAGTATTTAGGTATTTTACTTCCTTATTATTTCAGCATACTATAGGAACCACACAGCACTGTTATGTGGTCTTGTATGACACTAACAATTTGTCTTTGGTGGTAGTATTTAGGTACTATGTAGTACTTTTTTGACTATGTATGGTGGTATTATTCAGGTATGCTGCGCTAGTAGTGTTTAGACACTGTATAGTACTTTTAATTGGCGTCTGTATGGCACTATTATTTGGGCACGCTGTGGTGGTAGTATTTAGGCACTGTATAGCACTGTTGTTTGGTCATTTGATGGCACTAATACACATTTATAGCATTTTTATCTATATATGTCACTTTTGTTTGGTGATGCTATGCTGGTCGTATAAAGATATTGTATAGGACTGTTATTTGAGCTCTTTATGGCACTATTATTTGGGTATAATATGGTGGTAGCACTTAGGCATTACATAGCACTATTATTTGGGCTCTCTATGCCGCTAATATTTGGGTATAATGTGATGGTAGTACTTAGGCACCGTATAGCCCAGTTATTTGGCCTCCCAAATATCAGCTCTAGTGGGTTACAAGAAGTACATTACAGAACAGTATAATGCCACCTCGTACCCCGGCATACTGGAATACAGGGGGTATGGTATAAGTTAGAAATATTTTTGTTTAACAAACCGTAGGCTTTTTGCTGAGGGGTTAATAGGGCATATTTGGAGAATGGTTTGTGCTTTATAAAATAAAAATGTCTTGCAAGTCTGGAGCTGCCATTCCTTTATACTCCCTCCTTTATATTCCTCACAATAAATGCAGGAAAGGTTACTCGATCTCTCCTCGGTGTCTTCATCTCTGCAGGCGCCGTATATTTGTTCTAGCCCAGCAAGGTGGTTTAACATTTGCTGCCATAATTATGAAGGCTATGAAGGCTACAAGAGCTATGAAGACTGCGAAGGCTACGAAGATTAGGAAGGCTACGAAGACTATGAAGGCTAGGCTCAGACACATCAAAGAAATTCAGCAATTAGGCGCTTTACTGTCCGTCCTGTCTTGAAGGTTTATAGGAACAAATTTCTCTGGAGATCCGCACAGAGGGGTGGTGGCGAACGTGTTGCCTTGATTTTAACGGCACGGACGCTTTTTTATTATTGGAGCTAAAAATAACTTCTTTATCTGACATTTTCTCAGTGTTTCCATGGAGCGTTTGATATTAAAAATGCGGACCGCTCAATTCATGTACCATATATCTCATTAGGAGACTGCGCCATCTTTCTCACTTTCCAGCAGCCTGTAATTCACCTTTCCCTGCTGTGAGACTCCCTATAAATGTTCAGAAACCTCAGAAGTTCCCAAAAATTCGCTCTCCTGTAATACAATGCATAGCAGACAAGGAGGAGGGAGAAGGGGGAGATGCAGCTGCAGATTCTTAGAAAGTATTTTTATAAAAATGGAGAGGGGGCTGAATGAAGACATCTGATTGGTTCAGAACGCACAGCTCAAGGAATAGTTCACCCTTGGGAATAATGGGTCATGTGGGAGGTATGCCCTAAGGCATCTTTTTTCCAAACTGAAGAAGCCTAATTTTTGTATCCTCTCATTACAAGTGAGACCTTCTACCCCATTTAATAATCTAGTTGCCACCTTTATACTCTCTCTAGCTTTCCTATATCCTTTTAACAATGTGGAGCCCAAAATTTAATTCCATATTCCAGATCTGGTGTTATAAGGAATTTTATAGAAAAAAAATTCTGAAAAATCTAAAAATTTGGCCTTAAAATTTTCACCAAGCACCATTCAAAGCCCCCATGAACGGCAAATTTTTCACCTTTAAAAATGTAATTAGAGTTGCATCCTCTGTTATGGTTCACACTATTCTTCACAGCAAGTATGAAAGTGAGATGTCGAGGCAGGAGTGTTACACTGACATCTAGAGGCCAAAATGTAAACTGTAATATTTAAAAATTTATTTGTATACAGCTAACCATTGGGGAAGAGATGATATCATATAATACTGTATTTTACATTGTAATGTATTCTCTATTTAGTTATATAGTCCAAGAAAACCCCCAATAGGATAAATCTGAGCCGGAGAGATCGGTATCCTGTCTCCATCATGAAGGGTTACCATGAGATCAATGGCAGAGAGATCTTAACACTGTAAAATATAGATTATATGGTAATTCCATCACTAGATGTAGCGTGTAGAATGAAATCGTAAGCTTACTGCATGGAGGGAAATGTCATGTCTGCCATGAAATCTTATTAATGTCACAGTATACGCTCAATAGAACACAAGTCCTGTCACATATGATAACCATGACTTTCACTCCCTGTACTTGATAATTCACTGGTTCCCGTCATGTTGTCACACACTGATCGGTCTATTAGAATCTCATATTTCATGGATATAATATGCACAATATTATATTGAGCTAGTAACTATTATATGCCATGCTACTGAGATATCCCAGATCCTATAAAAATCAACCTCTCATCAGAATTTATATTGTATACAGCTCAGTTATGAAATATTTCATCTTGACCACTAGATGTCAGCACAACAGGCAGTGCTCACTACAGCATCTCACTTTCAGGTCTGCTGTAAAGCACTAGAGAGGCTGAAATAATTTGAAAAGAGTAATTTTGTGTAGTATTTTACCCAATATCATAATCTGCATTATGTGTACATTAAGGCATGTAGGCCGGATGTCCTTTTATTTCTCCTGTGCCTTTTTTTTTATAGTTAGTTAATATCTAGTTCACGGACTCCCCGTATGGAAAGATATTTATAGATGTACCCATCCATAAATTCTAATGTCTTATATTCCTTATGCAACCCCAAACCATAAGCATACCATTTTATCCATTGCATCAATATATACTCATGGCATCAATGTATATATCCTATACATATTATCATCACAGTATCTGTCATGTATATACCCATTATTATTATGTATTGTGTATATGTGAAGACTAATTCAGCCTCCCCCTCTCTTTGCAGCCGTCTCTGTGATGAGGTACAGTGCGTCTTCATTTGGATTTGCTGTAAGTATTTTTGGGGTATTTTTCATTTATTCCCGATTCCTCGTGTACTAATCCTCATACTCGCCAACTTATTAGAAGTGATATCAGAGAAATCAGGAGAATCAATGTATGAAACTGGAGTACCATCAAGATCATCAACATCTATTGTCCCCCCCAATCGAGACCACCCTTATGTAAACCATGTTTTTATGTTAGACTTTTGTTTTAAATAATTTTTTATGTTTTTTTTTAAATTTTTCATGTCACTATCTATATTTAAAGAAAAAAGCACAAAATCTTGCAATTTTTCACTCTGACCACTAGCTTGACGCCTGTCAATTCTATAGGGATTTTCTTTGCAGCAGTCACCTCATTTACATAAGACAGGATTACAATAAAAGAGAACACCTCTATAGATAACGCCACTGAGCCATCATTACATCACTACTGACAATAGAAGATGTCACAACTTATCTCCTCCCCCTCCCTGCACAGAGCATGCCTAGAAAACGCTCCCATACACCTCAATGGGTCGGCTCCAGACTATTGCTGCCTAGGCCATGACTGTGCTGTAAAGCAAATCACTAAATGCTGTTAATAGAGCAGAGGAGAAGCTCAGGCAAGATGGCCGCCCCCATAATCATGTACAGGAAATAGAATAAAAAAATATACAATCAGAAAATATAAACAGATTAGAAAAAAGTTATATATTTCATTATCTGGTTTTAATAAAAAAAATTTTAAAAAAATGGTGATGCATGCCCTTTAAGTCTGTAATACTGCTCTATCCCTGCAGTGGCCACTGCTTAATGTTTTTTTTTGTTTTTTGTTTTTTTTTTTTAGGAATAAAGCTCTTATAGTAAAGGGGTTGCTGAGATGAGTCAACTCCTTTAAAGGAGATAGGGAACAAGTGTCATTAGTGGAACAACCCCTTTAAGTGGCAACATTTTTTGACATTTGCCCCGTCCATTTATATAGGTATCACCCCCAACCAACCAAGAGAGAGTTGGCCAATGTGCAAATTGTGCCAATTCTATAACTATGGGGGCACATAGGTCTATTTACACTAAACATACGTTATTTGCAGTTACTTAGTTTTTTATAGGTCATTTCACACACAGCAATAACAGGTTGCAAAAGTATATACACCCTCTAATGAGGTACATTTTAAAAAGAGCTTTCACCAGGCCTGAAAAGCCCAATGACATCCATCTTCTGATCGGCGCTGTCACCCTGAGCATCTTGGTTTTATGTTTATCCAAATCTGTTCATATCTGTTCAGCTATTCCACAGATATAAGCCCTGTTAGTATTGATACAGATTAGGCTCTACTAGCCAAGCTTGAACACTGCATTAGATATGGTGCACAGAGACCCTGCCCCCAGAGAAACCACACCCACTTGCCTAGTAGACACTAATTTTCAACAACACTATAAGGGCTTATATCTTTGGAATAGCTGAACAGATTTGGATAAACAAAGTACCAAAATGCTCAGGGTGACAGCGCCGATCAGATGTTGGTCATTGGGCTTTTCAGACCTGGAGACGACAACTCTTAAAATACAGATTTGAACAGTATTAGTGACCTTGATGATATTGCAGGGTTACTATCAGTGGCGGACTGGCCCACCAGAGTACCAGAGGATCCTTCGATGGGCCCCAGCACTAACATAATAAAGGTCCAGCAGAAGATGCACAAGTGTGAAGGGTACTATGGTCTATTTGCTAGTAGTTTTTGGAGGGTGGGCCCCAGAATCATTTATCTGGACCCTCATTCCCACCCTGGTTACTGTAAATTCTGAGAATCTGAAATGTGACTCGTTGATACCTAAATTGTTGTTTTTCTATTTCTCATGAAATATTCCTAACTTTGGTTCTGATTCTGCCGTTAATAAATAATCTCTTGTGTAATTTACGACGTGGTTTGGGCCTCCGCCAAGCACAATAGTCACCAGGCCGACAAAGAAATTATCATTGTTGGTTTTGCTACCACAATAGGCCTGTTCCAAAAATATCCGCTCTCGTCTGTATAATCTGAGATGTCTCATTGTCTTCTTTTGTTGTGGAGAACGTGTAATAATGTAGTGTCGTCTTCTATGGAGATATTTAGAGAGATGAAATTTACAGCAGATCTCTGTGTATTACAATAAATTACATGTTGGGCTGATCCCGGGTTGATGGATACCTGATTTTAGAGTTTTTAACTCCCAGGTTGCCACCCATCAGAAAAAACATACAAAATCTAATGGGAGGAGGAGAGAGCAGGGCCTATGCATTTCTGTGAAGCTTGGGTGACTCTATGACTAAAGGATAGATCTGTCCAAGGGTGTAACATGAGGGGGGTGGCGGGTGCGGTCAGTGTCAGATTAAGGTTCCTTGGGCCCTCCAGATAAATTTCTGTGAGCCCAACCTCCAATAAACCCTAGGAAATAGACCATAGTACCCTTTAAATTTGGGTGTCATCTGCTGGACTTTTGTGTTAGAACCTGGGCCCACTGAATGATTCTCTGCTACTTTGATGGGCCAGTCTGACAATTGGTATGGTCATACCTGGACCCGGGAGTTTTAGGACTCACATAAGGTATCACTACCCAACATGAGTAGATGAGAATAACATTCTAGATTTTAATATTTACTATGTAGTCAATGATATTTAAGATGGAGTTTTACTTCAGAATATCGATGGCCCATCCTTAGAATATCAGATCTTGTCAACTTTGTCATTGTTCACATTGGTCCGTCTACCTGAATGCTGTTTGGTTAGTAAGGTACTGGAATATTCTAATCCTGTAAAACCCCTTTAAAGGAAACGTGTCAGAATTTTTGGGATCACTTAATTGCCCGTCTGCCACTAAGCAGCTGGGCTTTAGGTTCCTAAACTTCTGTATCCTACTTGCTACTAGTATCCTGAAATGAGTCTACTGAGGGACTCTGGCGCATGCGTATTGCGCGCATGGAAGTTAAGGTCAAGGTACTCTGCTGTGCTGCGTGTGCTATACACTTTGGACGCATGAACAGTAAAGTAAAGTATACAGACCTCAGCTTGACTCCGTGCAGTGCGCATGCGCTGGAGTCACTCAGAGGACTCATCTCAGTGGACATCGAGCATCTCCAAGCTTTGAGTCCTATGGATATTGGTGACAAGTTGTGGTGTGATACAGAGGTTTGTTTAGTGGCCCCAAACAGCCTGAGAGGATCCCTTTTAAGATCTTGTGCCCAGAATTTCCTGCCAATTCCTAATATAATTAGAAATTACCTTTGTACTTTTTGTGATCTCTTGAAGTTCTTACACTCCGTCTTGCACTACTTTTCAGTTTGACGCCATCCTGGATGTCTTATCCTCAGCGATCGTCTTATGGCGCTACAGCAACGCAGCAGCCGTACACTCAGCGCACAGAGAATACTTGTGAGTACATTGACATGTTACAATATCACAAGGAATAATGAGGGGCTGATTTGTTTAACAACTCCAGGTTTAGAATGGGAGGATTTTACTGTTTCTTAAAGGGACCCATCAAAAGAATTTTATAAAAGGCCTTTTAGATCACATTAAAAATTAGAAAACCGTTTTTGATATCTGAGATATGATCCGTGAAGTTGCAGGCCCGAAGCCTGAGGTGCAGCTGCTACCTTTGCAACCCCCTTATATAGGGCCGCCCTGAGGGCAGTACTGACGACTCTCCTGTTATGGTCCAGACCCAATGTAAAGAGAGCCAGCGTTATGTGATGTTTGTACATGCTGCTAGGCCTTTTTCCAGTAGAGGCCAACTTGTGTTAGTGTACCAGAGAGGCCAGGCCTGGACCCAGCGCTTTATAAGTATTCAATTGTATCAGTGAATACTAATGGAGAGGGAGACTTTGCCATTGCAGGCTGTGTCTCTTCTACCTGAAGGCCTCTGCCAGAGAGATGTGCAGCCAGATGTGCCACAGTTAGCAAGCGGCTGCGCTGCCCACTTCTTTAGTATTCAATGACACTGACGTGCAGTGAATACTAAAGGAGAGCCTCAATATACTGTGAGAGGGGGCACTGAGGAGTATTTTATGCTGTGTGTGGCCACTGGGGAGTATTATACTGTACAGGACCACTAGGAAGCATTATACTATGTGAGGGGACAATGGGGATCATTATACTGAGGGGGGCCACTGGGGAGCATTATACTGTGAATGGGAGAATGGGGAGCATTATAATGTGGGAGCCACTGGAAAGCACGATACTGTGTGTGGGAGACAATGGAGAGCAATATATTGTGAGAGGGGGCACTGAGGAGTATTTTATGCTGTGTGTAACCACTGGTGAGTATTATTCTGTGCAGGACCACTGGGAAACATTATACTATGTAGGGGGACAATGGAGGGCACTGGGAAGCATTATACTCTGTGGGGGAGAATGGGGAACATACAGTGGGGGAAAAAAGTATTTAGTCAGCCACCAATTGTGCAAGTTCTCCCACTTTAAAAAGATGAGGCCGTCCTGTAATTGACATCATAGGTAGACCTCAACTATGAGAGACAAAATGAGAAAACAAATCCAGAAAATCACATTGTCTGATTTTTAAAGAATTTTACTTATATGGGGCCCTGAAATTCCTTATGACAGCCCTGTCTCTATAATTAGAGGACTAAAACAAACTGCAGAGAACACAGTTTAATGACTTGCTCATCTCTTCCCAATTCAGCTGTGCGGATGGGACTCAGTGTGTATGGTCTCCTATAACAGACAAAGCAATGGGGGAGAGCTCCTGCTACAGCCACTTGCCTCACAGACAGCAGTTTACCTCTTGGTAAACATATAGAGTATTTTTTCTTCATTTAATGCTGATCTCTTATTTGGCAGTGGGTCCTTTGGGCCCCATCAGACATCAGGGCCGGATGTCCTGCAAATTGGGAGGTCAGGAGTTATCCTGGTAGTGCAGGGCTTGATGTATCTGGAGCAGGGCTTCTGCTTTGGACAGTTGCTTTACAGACAGACAGAGCTCTGATCTGAGGTTTTAGATAAAATTGAGTGGTTTGGCAAAATGATATCTTCTCCTTTTTATATATCACCATTTTCACAGCCTACAAATCTTATACATTACACCGCTGACTCTCCATCACCGCAATGTGTTAAAGTCTTTTTTATTTTCTTGAAAATTTTAATTAGTGATTCAGCGTTGGGAGACTGACTGAGAATAACCTGAGAATAATGATATTCACCGTGAGACTGATCTGTTATCCTCATTATTTTACCGCTAATGTGAGCACGTCACTTACTTGAGATAATGAACACAGCGCCGATTCTAACGAATGTCTAATGAGTCGCCTTCGGTTGCTAAGGAAAGTGTTATATTTGTTAACGAGACTAAGCTGTGCAGTGGCGGCTCTTCCCAGAATCTTCGGGTAATCTTGTGGCGACATCAAGTGTCCTCACAGCTTCATTTATTAAAAATATAGAACTTTTCGTACACCACAGTCCACATACGGGATGTGTAGCAAATCTTCATTACCTGGAGGGTGCTTAGAGTTTCGAGCTGCTCGCTTCGTGAGTACCAAGCAATTATGAAAAGCGTATTTCAATTTCCTTGGCTGCTGACACTTTATTATTGCTGGATAAGACAAAATTTTAACTATGGAAGAAGATTAGACACTGGATGATGCCCATGTTATATCAGTACGTTCGTATCACTATATATAAGAAGATGTATAACTCATAAAATTATATACAGGAGATACCCAGGTTATACCAGCATGGCCCATATCACTATATACAAGATGATGTACAGCCATGGCCAAAAGTTTTGAGAATGATACAAATATTAATTTTTACAAAGTCTACTGCTTCAGTTTTTCTAATGGCAATTTGCATATACTCCAGAATGTTATAAAGAGTGATCAGCTTAACAGCAAATACTTGCAAAGTCAATATTTGCCTAGAAAATGAACTTTATCCCCCAAAACACATTTCAACATCATTGCAGCCCTGCCTTAAAAGGACCACCTAACATCGTTTCAGTGATTGCTCCATTAACACAGGTGTGGGTGTTGATGAGGACAGGGCTGGAGATCAATTTGTCATGATTAAGTAAGAATGACACCACTGGACACTTTAAAAGGAGGCTGGTGCTTGCCATCATTGTTTCTCTTCTGTTAACCATGGTTATCTCTGAAGAAACACGTGCAGTCATCATTGCACTGCACAAAAATGGCCTAACTGGGAAGAGTATTGCAGCTAGAAAGATTGCACCTCAGTCAACAATCTATGGCATCATCAAGAACTTCAAGGAGAGAGCTTCCATTGGTGCCAAAAAGGCTCCAGGGCGCCCAAGAAAGACCAGCAAGCGGCAGGACCGTCTCTTAAAAGTGTTTCAGCTGCGGGATCGGGCTACCAGCAGTGCAGAGCTTTCTGAGGAATGGCAGCAGGCAGGTGTGAGTGCATCTGCACGCACTGTGAGGCGGAGACTCTTGGAGCAAGGCCTGGTCTCAAGGAGGGCAGCAAAGAAGCCACTTCTCTCCAGAAAAAACATCAGGGACAGACTGATATTCTGCAAAAGGTACAGGGAGTGGACTGCTGAGGACTGGGGGAAAGTCATTTTCTCTGATGAATCCCCTTTTCGATTGTTTGGAACATCTGGAAAACAGCTTATTCGGAGAAGAAGAGGTGAGCGCTACCACCAGTCTTGTCTCATGCCAACTGTAAAGCATCCTGAAACCATTCATGTGTGGGGTTGCTTCTCAGCCAAGGGAATCGGCTCTCTCACAGTCTTGCCTAAAAACACAGCCATGAATAAAGAATGGTACCAGAATGTCCTCCAAGAGCAACTTCTCCCAACCGTCCAAGAGCAGTTTGGCGCTCAACAATGCCTTTTCCAGCATGATGGAGCACCTTGCCATAAAGCAAAGGTGATAACTAAATGGCTCAGGGAACAAAACATAGAGATTTTGGGTCCATGGCCTGGAAACTCCCCAGATCTTAATCCCATTGAGAACTTGTGGTCAATCATCAAGAGACGGGTGGACAAACAAAAACCAACAAATTCAGACAAAATGAAAGCATTGATTCTGCAAGAATGGACTGCTATCAGTCAGGATTTGGTCCAGAAGTTGATTGTGAGCATGCCAGGGAGAATTGCAGAGGTCCTGAAGAAGAAGGGTCAACACTGCAAATATTGACTTGCTGCAATAACTCATTCTAACTGTCAATATAAGCTTCTGTTACTCATAATATGAATGCAATTCTATTTCTGTATGTGATAAAAACATCTGACAAACACACATAAAAACCAGAGGGCAGCAGATCATGTGAAAATATAATATTTGTGTCATTCTCAAAACTTTTGGCCATGACTGTATATCTTATGTCATCTGTGTATATTCCAGCAGCCATTCTATAATGTATCTAACAGTGTTTTTTGGATTTCCTCAGGTTTGCTATCAGCGCTGACAGAACTTCCTATTATTGCTCATAAGTACAAAGAAGCAAAAACCTCAAAATATTATACCCAGGTTATACCAGCATGGTCCATATCATTATATACAAGAAGATGTATAACTTAATTATATACAGGAGATACCCAGGTTATACTAGCATGGTCCACATCACTGTATACAAGAAGATGTATAACTTATACCAGCTGTACATATATAATTATATACAGGAGATACCCAGTTTATGCCAGCACGGTCCATATCACTATTTATAAGAATATGTATAACGTATGCCAGCTGTACATATATAATAATATACAGCTCCTTATGCGGGTGCCATGCCCGGTAAATCGAATTAGACGATTTTATTAAAAAGTACAATCGTATGAAACACTTTTTGGGCGAATAAATCAAATTAATTTGATTGCCCAGCTTTAGCCAAATTCCTTTTCTGCTAAGTTCTGCCTCCTTTTTGGACAAGGAGGAAAATCTGTCTGCAGTCTGACTGCTTACTGTCACCACTAGAGGGAGCTCACTGCAACACAGTATGCAGTAAGAACTCAAGCTCCCCCTGGTGGTGACGGCTGGCAGCTTGAATCTTATTAAATTCTATAGCTCTATGGGTGAGGGACTCCACATCAGAAACAAAACTCTGACGTCCATAAAGATACAGAATGAAATTAATTGGTACAGAAATGTAGGTGGACACTCCCTGTATGCAGCGTGTCTGAGTCTCTCAGTGCTGTTTTGCAGCAGTTTTCACATATTTGCACTTGTATATACTGAGGAGTGGACAGATTGGGTGAACAGATTGTGTGCGGTGTGCGACTATCCCTCTGAGGGGAAAACAAGCTGAGCCCCGAGAAAATCCTGTCTGTCTGAGTTAGGGTGATCAGTCAATGGCCTGCACCTCGGAGATTGCACCGCTCCAAATATCAGGAATATTTATTTAGTTTTGTAATATTTTGAGGTTTTTGCTTCTTTGTACTTATGAGCAATAATAGGAAGTTCTGTCAGCGCTGATAGCAAACATGAGGGAATCCAAAAAACACTGTTAGATACATTATAGAATGGCTGCTGGAATATACACAGATGACATAAGATATACATCATCTTGTATATAGTGATATGGGCCATGCTGGTATAACCTGGGTATCTCCTGTATATAATTCTATATGTACAGCTGGTATAAGTTATACATCTTCTTGTATATAGTGATATGGACCATGCTGGTATAACCTGAGCATCTCCTGTATATAGTGATATGGGCCATGCTGGTATAACCTGGATATCCCCTGTATATAATTCTATATGTACAGCTGGTATAAGTTATACATCTTGTTCTTATTTATTTTCAATCAAGATATCAGGTCAGAAAACGTACAATGTTGTGTATTTTTGGCGCATTGTTTTAGCATAAATGGCCATGCACCAAAAAATGTGCCACTTTTACACAACAAATCTCCCATAACCAGTTTAGTAAATTCTCCCCATTGTTCTAACCAATTTGCAACACATGAATTCTGAAGCATGTTCCACCTGGATGGCGTCTCATGACCACACGCATCCATCTGCACCTTTAGCCTCCTATCTCTGTACAAGTAAACACAGAATGCACATGTCCTATTCGAGGTCTTCATTACAATATTGAATAAACATTCGGCATCTGGGATGACGCCTCATTTACATGTTTTTGGTCTAATTAGTTGCCGCGTGTTCTACTTCAGCAGGAAGAGTGATGTCTGGAGCTCCGTCTTTATTCCTGCACCTTGTTATGACAGCTGCAGAGAGTGAGGCAGGTTCTTGTGTCACGCAGCTCCATAATTACATGTACATAGAATTATTTATGACACATCCCATCGCACACACCGGGACAGATCCTCAGTGATGGCACCTTCAGAATGTAAACGACGCCAGCCGCACCGTGCAGGCATTATGGTACAATGGAGAGGATGAAAATAAACAGCTTTGCGGAGGCTTTTATGCATTGTGGGGAAATATTTCCTATATATTTTCTGTTGCCCTCTTTGCGTTATTACTAGAGATGAGCCAGATTTTCCCAAACGATTCGATCCAAATTAATTTGCAGCGAGTCACGTTAAAAAACAGCTATTTCCTGGCTGCAGAGAGCCTGTATAGTGATGTAGCTGCTAAGGACGCCGCGCTACCCGATAGTTTACACGTTACCATAGAAACGTGACCTAGCATGAAGTATCCAGCCTTGGTGTCTCGCTAGATCCCCCACAGTAACACATCTCACATAGGTATCAAGCTCGCTATCCCCTACAACTCGGCCCCACAACTTACCAAATCCACCAAACCTGGACCATTATAGTTACACAGTTCCTTGCCCCACCTCCTAACATGTGCAGCAGCCATTTCAGGAAAAAATGCAATTCGTTACCACGAAGCGTAAGGAAATCCGGATTTAATGCTAATCGATAATTTCCTGAAAGTCGGATCGAATTCCACTTCGTCAGCTTTAATTTGCTCATCTCTAATTATTAGCATGTGACTTAACGGTGACTACTTTCAATGTACTTAACTGGTGGTTATCATGGTAGGGGGAGCATTACATCCAATTACTTATAGAATGATGTAGGCACAGGTAGTACTACCTTCCTCTAAAGGATATAGGCAAAGTTAGTTAGGTTTGAAGGGTGCCTTTTCCAGATGACCTGTTTCAGCTCCTTCCAAAGATGCTCAATAGGATTTAGGTCAGGGCTCATAGAAGGCCACTTCAGAATAGTCCAATGTTTTCCTCTTAGCCATTGTTGGGTGTTTTTAGCTGTGTGTTTTAGGTCATTATCCTGTTGCGACCCATAACCTGCGACTGAGACCAAGCTTTCTGACACTGGGCAGCACATTTCTCTCTAGAATCCCTTGATAATCTTGAGATTTCATTGTACCCTGCACAGATTCAAGACACCCTATTGCAGATGCAGCAAAGCAGCCCCAGAACATAACAGAGCCTCCTCCATGTCTCACAGTAGGGACAGTGTTCTTTTCAAGATATGCTTCATTTTTGCGTTTGTGAACATAGAGCTGATGTGCCTTGCCAAAAATTTCGATTTTTGTCTCATCTGTCCATAGGACATTCTCCCAGAAGCTTTGTGGCTTGTCAACATGTAGTTTTATATATTATTACTTTTGTCAGGTTCAAGTTATTTCTGTGACCACTGTGGGTTTTTCTTTCATTAAACAAGAGGTACAATTTTGTCCACGTGTGTATAAGTATAGATAGTACAGCTCCCTTATATCTGTATTTAAATAGTTTAAATATCGATAGTACTGCCTCCTTGTCTCTGAATGTAAATAAATATAGATAGTACTGCTTCTTTGTCTCTGAATGTAAAGTATATAAGTATGGATAGTCCCTCAACCTTACCGTTCCTGTAATTGATGTAGGCACAGGCAGTACTGCCAGTGGCGTAACTAGGAATGGCTGGACCCCATGGCGAACATTTGACAGGGCCCCCCCCCCCCAAAAAAAAAAAAAAAACGCATTCCTGCGCACACTATTATGTGCCATAGTGGCCCCTGCACACAGTATCATGCCCCATAGTGGCCCCTGCACACAGTATCATGCCCCATAGTGGCCCCTGCACACAGTATCATGCCCCATAGTTGCCCCTGCACACAGTATCATATGTCCCATTGTGGCCCCTGCACACAGTATCATATGTCCCATTGTGGCCCCTGCACACAGTATCATATGTCCCATTGTGGCACCTGCACACAGTATCATATGTCCCATTGTGGCCCACCCATGAACAATTATTATACTATGGGGTCTTTTCAGACCCCAGAGTATAATGATCGGAGACCCAGGGAAGGATAGAAACATAAAAAACAACGTTGCTTACCTGTTCCTCACTCCGGCCCACTCCCTTCTGCTTCAGCCGCCTTCAATGTTGGACCAGGCCAGCGTCACGTGATGCGGGCAAGGCGTCGTGACGCAAAATGACGTCGGGGACGTCACCAAACAGGCCCGAAGCCTGGAGAAGCACAGGAGAGGTAAGTACAGTGTTTTTTATGTTCCCTCACCTCCTTTGGGCCTCCGATTATTATACTCCGGGGTCTTTTCAAAGACCCCGGAGTATAATGATAGCAGAGATTGTGGGGTTCGGCCGCGGCCTCACATACCGATCCCCGCTCCTGCTCACAGCCGCCTCCGCAGAATCGGAAGCGCAGGCGGCCGTGAGCGGGACCCTGGGGAACGGTAAGTATATAGGGCCCGTTACCTGCTGGGGTTACTCCAGCAGGTAACGGCCTATTAAAAAAAAAAAAAAAAGCATCGGGGGCCCTGTAATGTTTCGGGCCCTGTGGCAGCTGCTACCCCGGTAGTTACGCCCCTGAGTACTGCCTATCTACAGTGGTGTTCATCATCATCATCAGACTACTTTCGATGGATTTTCCCTTTAAGAGCCTTTCCTGGTCCTCTCTCTAGGTCACTCTTTGCACAGTCATGGTCCTTTGCTCATGGGTGTTATGTCTGAAGGATAGCTTTTACATGGTTCAATAAATTACATAAATGTACTCTGAGCAAAATCTAGTGGGGTAGATGGAGTAAAAAAAAGTTGCAATTGTTTGCGCAAAAACTTGCATAAAACGTGACTTTTTCATGCCTTGTAAACTGGCCCATTGTCCAGGATTAGAAAAACATGTCTATTCTTTCAATAGCAATGCCATACCTATCTAAAGTCACTTCGCTGGAGCTAAACTGCAATGCCAGACACAATCTATGGGCAGGTGAGGCGCTGTTTATGGAAGACAGTGGCTAGGCTTTTCTAATCCTGGGTAACCCCTTTAATATAGTCTTTGGCACAGTGAAGTCTTACTTTGAAGTGATGTGTAAGATATAGGAAGCCACGAATTATCTCTCACTCTCTAGTTGTCTATATATAATTTTCGTTTTGCTACAGTATTAAATAAGAGCCGTCCCCTCCGGGCGAAACACAATTACTGTAAAATCAATGCAGATTCTATGCAGCGCCAATAACTGCATTGGAAATTGCAGGATTAACAAAATCCATAACAATTCATGAATAATTCATAGCAAATCTAATTTCCATGCAGTGTGTGACCCCTCCTTGTATGCAGCCTGTAATGTATGCACCCTATAATACTAGCAGGACTTATTATTTACTATCATTTATATATCTCAACATGTTCCACTGTGCCATAGTTGAGATATAGTCACTCATATCGGTCCCAGCACCCCATAAAGCGTTGAATCTGGGATTCATATCAGCATGTAAATTAAAAAGGAAATTCACTAATATATCAGGAAATGACTGAATGAGGTTTACCAGGAATAGAAAAAAAAAGGTCTGCTCATTTTTCAGAAAGAGCGCCACTCTAGTCCATGGGATAAATCTACTTCTGCAGCTCATCCCTTTGCACTTTGAATGCAGTATCAGTCACAACCCATGGACAAGAGTGCCGCTGTTTCTGGAAAAAAAAATAATTACCCTCTATATATATTCTTATTATCAGAATTCGTTATTTGCAGGCTGAGGAGACATCAAATTGCTGTAGAATTTTTCAGGTGCATTCTGTGCATGTAGCAGCAAACAAAACTTCCCTATAATGCCCCATGTCTACCTAAATTCTAAAGGTGTACTCTCTTCCATCATCTTTTCTCCCTCCTCCTTTTTGTTCCCTTTCTGTTCATCTTTTCACTTCTCTCCTCCTTCTTACACCCTCCTTTTTCTCTTGTCCTCTGCTTTTTACTCCCTCCTCTTCCATTTTCCCTCCTCCTTACTTTCCCTCTGTCTATTTACCCCTTCCTCCCCATGTTTCCTTTTCTCACCTCCTTGCTCCATTCTCTTCCCTGTCCCTTCCTTTTTACTCCCTCCTCTTTCCTTTCCCCCTCCTCTCCATGCTTTACTCCTTCCATTCCCTCTCTGCTCTACTCTCTCCTCTTCCCTTCCCTCTGCTCTCCTCTATAGTCTCTCCTCTTCCCCTCCTTCTATACACTCTCCTCTTCCCTTCCCTCCATACTCATTCCTCTTCCTTCCCTTTCCTCTCCTCCATACTCCTTCCTCTATATACTTTTTCCCTTCCCTCTCCTCTATATCCCCCTCCCCTTCCCTCTCCTCTATACTCCTTCTTCTTCCCTTCCCTTTCCTCCATACTCCTTCTTCTTCCCTTCCCTTTCCCTCCGTACTCCTTCTTCTTCCCTTTCTTCCATTCTCCTTCTTCTTCCCTTCCCTTTCTTCCGTTCTCCTTCTTCTTCCCTTCCCATTCCTCTAAACACCCTCCTCTTCCCTTTCCTCTCCTCTATCTCCCCTTCCCTCTCCTCTATATCCCCTTCCCCTTCCCTTCCCTCTCCTCTATATCCCCTTCCCTCTCCTCTCCTCCATATCCCCTTCCCTTCCCTCTCCTCTATATCCCCCTTCCCTTCCCTCTCCTCTCCTGCATATCCCCTTCCCTCTCCTCTCCTCCATATCCCCTTCCCTTCCCTCTCCTCCATATCCCCTTCCCTTCCCTCTCCTCCATATCCCCTTCCCTTCCCTCTCCTCTCCTCCATATCTCCTTCCCTTCCCTTCCCTTCCCTCTCCTCTCCTCCATATCTCCTTCCCTTCCCTCTCCTCTCCTCCATATCTCCTTCCCTTCCCTCTCCTCTCCTCCATATCCCCTTCCCTTCCCTCTCCTCTCCTCCATATCTCCTTCCCTCTCCTCTCCTCTCCTCCATATCCCCTTCCCTTCCCTCTCCTCTCCTCTCCTCCATATCCCCTTCCCTTCCCTCTCCTCCATATCCCCTTCCCTTCCCTCTCCTCTCCTCCATATCCCCTTCCCTTCCCTCTCCTCTCCTCCATATCCCCTTCCCTTCCCTCTCCTCTCCTCCATATCCCCTTCCCTTCCCTCTCCTCTCCTCCATATCCCCTTCCCTTCCCTCTCCTCTCCTCCATATCCCTTTCCCTTCCCTCTCCTCTCCTCCATATCCCCTTCCCTTCCCTCTCCTCTCCTCTCCTCCATATCCCCTTCCCTTCCCTCTCCTCTCCTCTCCTCCATCCCCTCCCTCTCCTCCATATCCCCTTCCCTTCCCTCTCCTCCATATCCCCTTCCCTTCCCTTCCCTCTCCTCCGTATCCCCTTCCCTTCCCTCTCCTCTCCTCCGTATCCCCTTCCCTTCCCTCTCCTCTCCTCCATATCCCCTTCCCTTCCCTTCCCTCTCCTCTCCTCCATATCCCCTTCCCTTCCCTCTCCTCTCCTCCATATCCCCTTCCCTTCCCTCTCCTCTCCTCCATATCCCCTTCCCTTCCCTCTCCTCTCCTCCATATCCCCTTCCCTTCCCTCTCCTCTCCTCCATATCCCCTTCCCTTCCCTCCCGTCTCCTCTCCTCCATATCCCCTTCCCTTCCCTCTCCTCTCCTCCATATCCCCTTCCCTTCCCTCTCCTCTCCTCTCCTCTCCTCCATATCCCCTTCCCTTCCCTTCCCTCTCCTCTCCTCTCCTCCATATCCCCTTCCCTTCTCTTCCCTCTCCTCTCCTCCATATCCCCTTCCCTTCCCTCTCCTCTCCTCTTCTCTCCTCTCCTCTCCTCCATATCCCCTTCCCTTCCCTTCCCTCCTCTCCTCTCCTCCATATCCCCTTGTGAAAGATCCTCAGTGCGCCAACACCGCTTTGGCTCACACCTGAGTCTTCTTTCATAAAAAACCACACTCACCGCCAGTGAGTGCCGGGTCCACAAGATAAATACAAGACAAGCTTTCTAAATTTTATATATTTATTAACCCCTAAATGGGTCGGTATTAACATCTAACACATGCAGTTCAGAACAGATATGCAGATGTATGCAAGCATTAACAGTTACTAGTTACAATATACAGTACTTAAAATAAAAGGGAATAAAGGTGAAATAATTACTTTACCACGCATCTCCTTGATGTGGCTCTATAGTCCAACACTCACACATGGCATGTGTGAGTAACCAGTGGAGGCTTCTTGGCATGTGGCATTAATACAACAATCCAGCCTGCATGCTCTTTACAGTGGTCTCTCTGTAAAAACTCTGTAGTCTGTGATGGTCTCAGCCCAATCTCTTCTCACTGACCTCTTACCTCATTTTATATACCCTTTATGCCACCTCCCAGAATGAGGTCACCGGCAACAGCAAGTCTGATGGATTAATGCACTCAAGTCCAGATTCTTTGTAAAGATCTGAGACCAAGTGAAATGATACAATGTTATCAGCCATATCTGATCTACCAGTGCAGGCTGCACCATGCATGTTTGTTTGATCAGCCAGGACTGTGTAGGAATTCAATGGAGCCCTGCTGGGATGGATACAAAGCCCCATTGTTACAATGTTGCTACTACTGCCAATATACACCTGGGCTTATAGCTGCGCACATTATGAATAAATGCAGGTAAGAAGGGAGATACTATACCCAGAGATCAAAATACATCTCTGAGTTATAGCCATATTTAAGCAGAATCATCACACCCCTTCCCTTCCCTTTCCTCTCCTCTCCTCCATATCCCCTTCCCTTCCCTCTCCTCTCCTCCATATCCCCTTCCCTCTCCTCTCCTCCATATCCCCTTCCCCTTCCCTTCCCTCTCCTCTCCTCTCCTCTCCCTCCATATCCCCTTCCCTTCCCTCTCCTCTCCTCCATATCCCCTTCCCTTCCCTCTCCTCTCCTCCATATCCCCTTCCCTTCCCTCTCCTCTCCTCTCCTCCATATCCCCCTCCCCTCCCCTTCCCTTCCCTCTCCTCCATATCCCCTTCCCTTCCCTTCCCTCTCCTCTCCTCCATATCCCCTTCCCTTCCCTTCCCTCTCCTCTCCTCCATATCCCCTTCCCTTCCCTTCCCTCTCCTCTCCTCCATATCCCCTTCCCTTCCCTTCCCTCTCCTCTCCTCCATATCCCCTTCCCTTCCCTTCCCTCTCCTCTCCTCCATATCCCCTCCCCTCCCCTTCCCTTCCCTCTCCTCTCCTCCATATCCCCCTCCTCCATGTCCCCCCCCCTCTTCCCTTCACTCTCCTTTAAATTCCTAGACAAACAGGACAGTATTATTGAATAAATATAGGCAGGTGTAATGTAAAGGTGTCGGAGTGCGGGTTTTATGATGGTGACAATTGTGGATTTTGGAACATAGAGGTTAAACCTTATAAACTGTAGGCTCCTGTTGTATTTGCTGATGGACTTGTTCTCCCCTCCCTGACAATAAATAATTGCCGCCAAGCGCAATTCTTAAATGTTTAATATTAATTGTGTAAATGACCCGGAGTCTGCGACTGATAAATTGGATCTCTAGCAACTCATTACTCCTTTATCCATTTCTATAACAGGACCAAGTGTAGGGCTGGGTATTGGGGGGAACTATTTTGGCCCCTATAAAGTGCAAATAAATTTCCTTTGGACATCACGGATCTGCATTGCAGTTTGTAGAGAAGGCCGTGACGCACATCTGCCATCCCCAGTGTGTTACTGTGTGTCTCGGTGTCATATTTCTCGGTATAATTCATGGTAAGGGATGCTTGTGTTGCAGGTTGCGGCCTCGTAATAAAACAACAATGCGGCCAAGTTCTTTACTGCAGAGTCCAAAGTGGGTGCCTTGTGCATTCTGTACATCTTGGCAATGGCTGACATCAGCCGTTCCATTAAATAAAAAAAAAAAACACCCAAAAAAATCCAGGCGAGCTGTGCCGCTCTTCAGCTGCACTTTAATATTGCACGGATCAGCTCTGGATAATAAGATGTCGCCTGTCAGCAGGATCCAGCCCTGTTACTTATTACATTCTCCAAAATAATCAGAAAAAAATGTCTGTGCAAACAAATCCTACAAATGCAAATACAAAAACCTGCTTTTTCTTTTTTTGCTTTTATTGGAATTTTATTTATTGCGTGTGACAAGAATGAATTCATCCCAAGGACATTGTCAGAATGTGGAGGTACGCCTAGTCTACGAGACACAGGAAGGCAAAGGCTCCATAACAACAGCTGATATTACACAAATACTGCCCCCCCCCCATTCAATAGTGATCCCCAAAATCAACAATTGGGGAGAGAACTGATAAACACTGTATAGAAAGGATTATTATCTGTCCATATGGATGTCTGTAATGGATTCAATAGAGATTCCAACTTTATTAGCTGCAGTTACTACCAGGGGTGGAACAAGTAACCCCAGGGGCCCCGAAGCAAAGCTTGGAATGGGACCCCGCTCTGCCATGACTGCCTTCAGCAATACAGAACATGAAATCCTTATCTTTATTCATTATGTTATAGTACAAAAATAATATAGTCATGTCACAGTACAGAGGTAATACACACAGTGATGTCACGGTACAGGGATAATACACACAGTGATGTCACGGTACAGGGATACAGGGGGGGGGCTCACTACATTGGGGGAGATGCCATCAGAAATGCAGTGTTCCTTGGGTTGTCTTGCCTCGTTCTTACCAATTTGTACCAAAATACTTATAAAATATAGAACATACCGATCTGTATCATATGTAATGAATAGTACATGACACTAGTGACACACGTCATACGGGGTTTCCATAACTCATCTCCATGCCAACAAAGGATCATGTCATCTCCACAAGACATCCGGAAATATCAAAGACACATTAAAATATGATGGAAATGTCAGTATGTGAAGGAGGAATGAGCGGGGGTAGTCATAGATTGGATTTCTCAAAAAATGGCAAATCAATTAAGGCCTGAGAGAGAAAAAGTATAAAGAGAGAAGTGAAAGCTATACAAAATGGAGGTGTATATCTGTGTTCTAAAACTTCCACATCTATGTAGAAAAACATCTTAAAGGAACAGTCCAGATATGTGTAAGGCAGGGCCTGAGGGGGGTGGGGCATGAGACAAGAGGTGGGGCATTAAACAGGGGGTGGAGCATGATACAAGGATTTTATTTGGTAACATTAGATACATATGATAGGTACCGTCACACTAACTACTAAAAGTATCATATCCTGCTTTTTACAACTTTTCACAGGTAAAATCTACATAAAATGTTGTGTTACTTGACTTTACTGTTTTGGACCAGGTTTTAGTTATTTCATGTAATTTTCCACATTCACATCTCATACTCATTAGGGAAATTTTGACATAAGACTCCCTTTATGTCAAATAAATACAGACCAGACCATCTAAAAATATTAAAGGGGTTTTCTGGGCAAAAAATAATTTTTCAAAAAAGGTCAGTTAGTGCTATTAATAGGTTAATAAGGGCACCCAAATACCTTAGCAGTGGTTTCTGGGATTCTCTGTGAGCTCCTGGCATGTTCTGCATTTTTTTTACATGGATAGCTTCCTGTTCTGTGTTTTCCTACAACTACCATGATGCCTTGGGCAACTCAAAGCTGACTCACACCACATCACTCACCCTCCCTTACTCACTCACAACCCCTCCCTGTTTCCCTAGCTAGCCCGCCCACTACTAGTCCTTCCTAACTAACTCAACCTCCCCCCCCACCCCATCATACATACCTGTCTTCCGGACAGAACCTCCTTGGGCGTGGGATGTTACTTCATCTGGGTCAGCCAGCACCTCCTCTTCTTGACATCTGCTGGCCACCCACGCCTGTGCAATAGAGCCAGAGTGCTGGCATGCACAGTAGACCCAATTAGTAAAGACCCCAAACCAGACCCCATTAAAAAATACCCATAACAAGACCTCCTTAATAAAGACCCCAAATCAGACCTCTTAATAAAAACTCCAAACTAGACCCTAAGTGATACAAATCACACACCAGAACCCCCTTACTCTAGACCCTCTTTGTATCTATGACCAGGCCATACCCCTTTTATACAGACCCCAGGCCAGACCTTGCCCATAGACAGACACCAGATCATACATGAGAAGAGTTTAGGAATAGAGAGGGGTGACTTTAGGAAAATCTCCAAGCACCATGTTTTTATATTAATGTTACAGAAATTTTGGAGATCTCCCTTTCCTCTCGTGGAAATTCCTTTGTTGTCCTTGGAGACTGACATTTTAGCTCCACCCTGCTGTCAGACATGTGACCTAACAGCTTTAGACCTGAATGGAGGACAAAATGTATCTGTGCAAACCAGCACAAGGGAAGTAAAACAAGGTATATAGATCCTTAGCTTAGTGTATTGTGTAAATTGTGGAGTTCCCCTTTAAGATCTTGATGTCATCTTCTCAGTATCTACAATGGGATGATTTTTTATACTAAAGCTGTTAACTTTGTGTTGCCTTCAATTCCACAGAGCCTGCGTGATCCTGGGTGTAATATTCCTGCTGTCAGCTCTCTGCATCGTGGTGAAAGCCATCCATGACCTCTCCATCCGAGTCCTCCCAGAAGTCGTAAGTCTCCTAGATGAACCTGTCACCGCTTGTCTTTCTGCTGACTAGAAATGTAGGAAGCAGTGACCATAGTTTATAAAATGGACAAGATTTCTGTCCAGAGCCATGCATGTGCGGCCACCTCTCCATTCACAATGGCCACAGCACCAGGCAGGACCGACCTTCTGTTTTGGAGATAGGGGCAGGTCCCAGAGGTCGGGCTCGCCTCTATCATACATTTATGGCCTATCCTGTGAATATGGGCATAGCCCTTTAAAAGTCTGGGTCCTGGACAATCCCTTTATTCATTTTGGTGCACTTCACTCCAACATAGCCATTCATTAAGACTGACATACTATACGCCAGTCTAAAAATTAACCCCATGTTCTTCAGAACGAGCACCTGGGTTATAAATTTAAAAAAAAAAAAACTTACTTGACTTTACAAAAACAGTATGTGACCCTAGGATCTCTGTCTACACCCCTGTAGTCAATTACTATACTGACTGTTTTTTGCCCCAGAAACAGCACCCCACGCTTCCATAGGTTGTGTCTGGTATTACAGCCTAATTCTATTGAAGTGAATAGGACTAAACTACAATGCCACACTTAACCTGTGGACCAATGTGGCGCTGTTTTGGAGGAATAAAGCTTTGTTTTTCTTATCATATCTCTTTAATCATCGTCTTAATTTGAGCATATCCATCCTATTGAAGAACATTGTGTTCAGCCTCTTCCCATCTTAGAATGGCTGATAACAGAGAACAATCTATAGCTGTCAACTGTTCTGAATTTTCAAAAAATAATTGTTGCAAATTTGGGTATTTCCCAACCTTAAGAGGGATGTTGTTTATAAAAACTCAGCCTAAAAGTTGGCAGTCCCATCCATTTTGGGGTCAGTCCCAATAGTAGTCTGGGGACGGGACTTAAAATCCCTTCCTGAATGTTGGTAGAAAGTTTTAAGGGTCCCCTTAAGGATTTGATCTTCAGGGGATGATGGAAGGTTTTTAGCACATTTATTAAGATATTTTACATGATGATTACATTAGTCCTATAGATGGTGAGGGCTCGCCTGGCGGCCATTATCTTCACATGAACCGTATGTGATTTCATCATCGGCCGCCCTCACATTCGCTGTGTCCTCCGCTCCGTCACTGTCATCTGAACGTGCTGTGATGATTACATTAGGGCTAATTGGGAAAATGAGGCCAAAATAAAGGAACACGAAAGAAGGCGCAGAATATATTTTATGGAAAATGAAACAGGTTACATTTCCGGGGCTTGGTGGTTACAGATCGTAATATAGACATGGACAGACACTAATGTTCCCTATGATCGGTACCAAGGTCAAATATTTCTTAAACTACCAGATGCCCAGGAGGGCTAGCACCAATATAGTGATTTCCAAAATTGCCTTCTTGGTGCAACAGATATATATATATATATATATATATATATATATATATATATATATATATAAAATCCCATAATACATACCCTGTGACTATAGGCCCGAGAGTCCTGGATTCAGTGGGATGGTCCCACAGAGGTATTTTGGAGGAACCCATTTTCTACTTGAAGTCCGGTGGGTTAATAGTAGATTGGTCACTGTAGTTGACTATGTAATGGACCACTGTGGTCTCCTTTATAGGGGCACCATGACTGTCTGCACAGTGGCTGGATTTGCGCTATGATACTGTCTGGAAGGGTCTTCAGCTATGCAAAAGGTGGTAATTTCTCCTGAAGCGGGGACATTGTATGTAGATAGATAGATAGGTATTAGATAGGTATTAGATCAATAGATACGAGAGATAGATAGGTATTAGATCGATAGATATGAGATAGATAGAAAGATAGAAGTAACCTCCGATCCTCCAAAGACCACCTCCTCCGCTCTGCTCTTATCCGCTCTTCTTCATCTCCAAGACTTCTCCCGTGCATCCCCCATACTCTGGAACTCATTACCAAGACACATAAGACTGTCCCCCACAGTCACAAGCTTCAAGAAGGCCCTGAAGACTCACCTATTCAGGAAGGCCTACAACCTCCAATAACACTACTGTCACCACACCGCCATCTGTACAGCCTCTACCCCCACCTTCTGTCTCTATCCCTCTTCCCTCATAGATTGTAAGCCCTTGCGGGCAGGGCCCTCTATCCCACTGTGCCAGTGATCACTGTTAGTATTATCTGTTTTGTATATCTTGTGTACCGTATGTAAACCCTCAAATGTAAAGCACCATGGAATTAATATAATAATGTACAGCACCATGGAATTAATATAATAGTGTACAGCACCATGGAATTAATATAATAATGTACAGCACCATGGGATTAATATAATAATGTACAGAGCACCATGGAATTAATATAATAATGTACAGCACCATGGAATTAATGGTGCTATATAAATTATTATTGTTTATATAGCACTTCTTGAAGCTTCTTGAAGCCTGTGGGGGGGTCAGTCTTATGTGTCTTGGTAATGAGTTCCAGAGTATGGGGGATGCACGGGAGAAGTCTTGGAGACGATTGTGTGAAGAGCAGATAAGAGCAGAGCAGCGTAGAAGGTTGTTGGAGGATCGGAGGTTGCGTGCGGGCAGGTAGCGGGAGATTAGGTAGGAGATTTATGGAGGGGACAGGTTGTGGATGGTGTGACGGTAGCATGTTTGAACACGTAAGGGAAGGATCCATTGGTTAGGGATAGGTTGAAGAGATGGGTTAGGGCAGGAGTAATGACTTCAGAGAGTTTGGGGATGAGATGTGACTGGATGGGGTCAAGTGTGCAGGAGGTGAGGTGGGATTTAGAGATCAGGGTGGAGAGCGTTTCATCAGTGACGGTGGAGAAACAGGTTAAAGATGAAGAGCACCGAGCAGTTGGATAGAGTGGTTGTCGGGGGTGTAGGGTGAGATTGTCTCTGATGGTGTCAATTTTGCTTTTGAAATAAGAGGCAAAGTCGTCGGCTGTGATAAGTGATGTCGGAGGGGGCGCAGGAGGACGGAGAAGGGAGTTGAAGGTAGTGAATAGCTGTTTGGGGTTGCGGGATAGGGCAGATATTAGTGTGGTGAAGTAGTCCTGCTTTGCAGAGGTGAGTGCGTTCTTGAAGGCGTTCTGCAAGCCGTGAGGCACATCTCAGTTTTTTAGTCAGGTCAGTGTGCCAGGGCTGCCTATTGATCGGTCGGGTTCTGGTGTTAGTAAGAGGGGCCACAGAGTCAAGGGCTGAAGTAATGGTGGTATTGTAGAAGTCAGCGGCGGTATCTGCGTCCTGGAGTGAGGTTATGTCAGCAAGTGGTAGGAGAGGGTCTGAGAGCGTGGACGGAGAGTTAGAGAGGTTGACTAGGGAGCAGAGGTGGGTGACTATGAGGTCCAGCGTGTGTCCCTTTGTGTGGGTGGCAGAGGAGGACCATTGAGAGAGACCAAAGGAGGCAGTGAGTGATAGGAGACTGGAAGCGGAGGGGCGGTTTGTGTTAATGGGGATGTTGAAATCACCCATGATGATGGAGGGGGTGTCTGTGGATAGGAAGTGAATTAGCCAGGTGGTGAAGTGGTCGATAAAGGCAGCGGTAGGTCCTGGCGGTCGATATATGACGGCCAGTTGGAGGGCGAGTAAATGCGAACAAAGTGCTTATAAATAAAAAAAAAATAAAAATAATAATATACTGTATATGAGATAGATATTTAGATATGAGATAAATAGATATTAGATGGATAGATTTCAGATAGATATGAGATAAATAGATATGAGAGATGAAGATAGATAAATAGATAAGAGATAGATATAGATAATAGATATGAGAGAGATAGATAGATAGATAGATAGATAGATAGATAGATAGATAGATAGATAGATAGATAGATAATTGGATAGATAGATAGTAGATGATAGAAAGATAGATAGATAGATATGAGTTCTTGCTATTTTAAAAACTTCCACCTTTCCTGGTGATGGATGTAGCAGTGAGTTGGTGCAGCCTCCATATACTGGTTTATTTTATAGATAAATCTTCCTGATGTCATCTCTCAGGGGACTTTGTTCCAATTTCTTTGTGATAAGAGTGAGCACATGATGCAGTTATAGTGCCCCCAGCTGGTGAGCTGACAGTATTGCTCCATAGCTGTGGCCGCCTCACCCCCGGGCAGAGAGGATACAGTTAATACCTTTTGTATTAATATAGTTTTCTATCCCTTGGGACTTGAAGCTCTTTCCCTGTGCGGAGCTTTCCCAGGTGCACGCTGCGACTCCTCGTGTATACGGACGAGCCCTGTGCCAATAATGCGGAGGTTACACTGCAATCTGATGAGGTCTATGATATCGGAAGGCTGAGACTTCTCCAAGGTCACAGTCAAGGATAAAGTAACACTGCTGGACTAATATCATGTTTTTCTGCACAAACTCTGGATTTCCTGGATTCTTCGGCGGTAGAATCTGGATTTGTATGGATTACTATGAATAATTGATGCGCTTCACAGCGCGGAATAGACGTGTATTCACATCAGTGTCCATCACTACATCTCTGTAGATACACACAACCTTGTGGGATCAGAATCTCTGATTTTCCTGAAATTCCTTTTTGATCAATTTACAATATTTCACACTTAAAACTTAATAACATTTTTACTTATCTTGACTGATTCTGAGTGATCCTATTTGTCTACGTTTCCGTATTATTCAGGAGTTTCCCAAAATTAGAGAAATCTATGAGGCTCCTAAGTCTCCCGCAAAATCTACTGATGGCTACCACTAGGAGGAGCATCTACATATGTGTGTGCAGCGCTCCAATGCACTTAAAGGGGCTGAGCCGCCATTAATCACAGAAATGAACCATAGTCGCCATTTACTTGCTATTACAAAATTGATTCAGCGAGAAGTTATGACATTTAGTTACATGGTGTGGCTCCATCTGGTGTTCAATGTGTGTAGCAATGTGCACGTCCACCTGCTGACCTGAGTGCTGGTGGACGCACATGCTCAGTTACTTTCCCCACCGTAAGGTCTCTGTATAGTGATCCCCTGGTCACTGCAGGGCAGATAACAGACATAGCCTTCTGCCCTGCTTGTCAGGAAGGAGCAGAGACAGTGCCGTGCATGGTAGTAAAGCTGAGAAAACGTCTGAAGGGGAAGGCAGGGGTGTACCTATAGGGGGTGCAGAGGTAGGATAAGTGTTTGCCGTAGACTATACTGTACTCATGTTGAGCTGATATTATTGCCGGTAAAGTACATGTATATAGATTGCCTATGGTTGATGTTTCTGGTGTAACATGAACAAGATATTCCTGAGAAAATATGCGGTGGAGGAGAGGGAGACTCCCCCCCTGCTGGTATTCCGCTACACCATTTCTATGGACCAGATAAGCCAATGTACTATGTTGTATCTTTCTTTACTTCCTTCTGAGTCTACTAAAGACTTAAGTAAATCGTTTTTATATTGCAAATAGTCTCCAAAATCTGTCGCACCTCCACAACGTTACATGAGGGCAGTATTGTTATTGGGGTGATTCTGTTGGCACTATGTGGGGCACTTTATTAGTAATATATTTTTACTGGGGCAATTTTATGAATCTGTAATTTTAGGGAGCAGTCTTTTTTTTTTTGGGGGGGGGCACTTTAGCTATCGATATGGAGATATTGCCTGCACAAAAAAAAAAAAAAAAAAAGTACTTTTCAGGTGTGTTGGGTCAGGTCTACCTGATACTGGTAAATATGTGAGTAGAATGTGGTCTAATGTGTATGGCAGTGCCGCCATATGGTGCCCCTTTAAGGTACTGTATTACGTAGATATTCTCCCCTACAGGCATCAAACCAAATCCTACGGCATCCTCGGCTTCGATCAGAAATTTAACCCTTTCTGCAAAGTCAGAAGCTGTCGCCCGTACTGTTACCCTAACAAAAGATAATTCTTATTTAATATAATTGAAAATGAGGAAATTACTTTCAATTTTCTTCCTAATTTTCAATAACAGATTGAGTCAGGAAATCTTTAGGGATTGGGCTGGATTATAATACACCCCCTCTCCGCCTGTATCACACTATAGACATGTCCTCTCGGCTACATCACTGAATTAGCCATCTGCTTGTAATAATAATGTCTTATATCACAGCCGGCCGGATAATGACGTCATCGGCTTTATGATGTCCTTGTATTAGGGGGTACACATGTCTAGTGACCACGGCCACATCCGCCATCACTCACTGCCATCCTATGCTCTGTACTTCTAGGAGGGGACATTAACTACCCAGATCACATTGCCAGGCGTGAAGCCGTGCCAGCGTGCGTTCCGCTGACTGTGCCAGACTGGAGAGTGAATAAAATGCCAGGTGGGCGTTACAATGAATCCCTCTAAACCCTGGCAGCCATTATTAATGCGTTACGGAGAAATCATCCCAGAGCCCGACTGGTGTTTGAGGATGGATGGCGGCGTGGAATTTAATCAAAGATCTGTTGTTGTTTCTCATTACGGATGAATTATGTCTGTTCACGTTACATGAGGACAAATCTTTAAAGTAGCGGACTATCGGAGCCATTAATATACCTGGGGAAAAAAAACTGAGCAGCGATTTATTTGTCTGTGACATGAATACAAAGATGCCGCCCAGCAAGGTGTAGGAGGGAGACATCAGGGTGTAAGGCTGTAAATAATTGGGTGTACTGCTATTTCTTAAAGGGACAAACCTATTAGGGGATGACGGGTCCAAAGGCAAGTATAACATTCAGTCTGCATGTCATGACAATTTTTTCCTGTAGGGGCAGTGTAGGGAAATGTAATAGCTACACTGGAGGGAGCTATCATTTGGCATTATTACTAGGACATTATGATATGGGCTTTGTTTAGTACCCCACCTCTCAGCATTTCCCACAATCCCTCCCATTGACCGGCCCTCTCTCTAACCAAGTCCGTGTAGCTTACTGTCCTCTGTCCGCTTTGCTGTGGGGTCTCCATTTCATTAATGGTGGCATTCTGGCTGCTCGGGTCCTGATCCAATATACAGCTTTGGTGTACCCACTAGGTCCATGTATTCAGCATTGGAACCCACACAGGGCCAGTTAGATTTTAGGTTTCACAATATACAAGCTAATATTTCACTGACCCTTTCATATGTTTAAAGGGAAAGTGACACCATTTTTTTTTTTCAATTATAACAACCAGATTTTATTTTCAGATTGTAGATTTTTTTTTTTTTTTTTATTCTGTATTCTGTACATGATTATGGGGCGGCCATTTTACCTGAGCTTTTCCTTTTCTCCATTTAACAACATTTAGTGATCTGCTTTACAGCACAGTCATGGTCATAGGCAGTAATAGTCTAGAGCTGACTCATTGAGGTCTATGGGATAGTTTTCTTGATAAGCTCTGTGCATGGAGGGGGAGGAGATAATCTGTGACATCATCTATTGGTAGTTGTGATGTCATGATGGGTCATTGGTGTTATCTTCTATTGTAATCCGGTCTGTAATGTAGATGAGGTAACTGTTGCAAAGAAAACCTCTTCAAATGTCCAGTTATTATTAGGCTTAGTGATTAGAGTGAAAATTACAGAATTTAGTACTTTTTTTTTTTTAACACAGATAGTGACATGGAAATTTTTAAAAAATACCATTGTAAGTCTTAAAAAAAACACAACATTAAAACTTGGTTGAAATATTTGGTCATTTTCTGTGGACGCTTTTGCTGTACCTGCAACAATAGCACATTGCTTCCTGCAGCCACCACTAGGGGTGCTCATTACATAGAATCTTCATTGAGTTCAATTGAAGATGAATATACATATACTGAGAGCTCCCCCTAGTGGTGAACACTGGCAGCTAGTTTTATCATTCTATTTAGCTGTGTAGCGCCCTCTTGTACACATACATGGAATACGAAGATGTTAAGTAATGAACTAATAGAATTATTGATTCAGGAAGTCCACTTCAGTTTGTCTTCTATTAGGTCATATTCACATGCGGCAGATTTTGTTTCAGAAATCTTTGCAGCTGGCATTCCATTCCAGTCATCTGAATTGTGCTATTTTGTGGATTTCTGAAAGATCCATTCAGAAAGTTCTGCAACAAAATCTGCTGTGTGTGAACTCTCCCTTAGTCATATTATATTGCAGCAGTGATACGTTGGGCCCAGGCTGTGTGAATGAGATGGGCACAATCTGTCTATGCCTCCTGTGCCAAAGCATTTGCTGGTAGCCGTCCAGGATTTTAATGGGAAGTGCGGCATATGTCATAGAGGAGTGTTCATCCTCTACTGGACCCTGTTCATATTTGGCTCTCGGAGGCTGCTTGTAGGATCCTAGAGGAAGATAAATGCACAAATAGCAACATTGTATAACCAAAATATAATTGGATATGAAGTAAAATATCTAATCAGCAGTTACGCAATTAACGCTCAGCGCCGAAATAATACGTCGAAGTTCTGTAGCCAGCACAGGAGCTTTGTGCAGCCGGAACTCCGGACTAGCTGCAGGGGTCAAAAAATGTTCCGACACTGGCAAATGAACCCCTCTAACTGCCCAGATGCTTAAATCGCTATTGATCACCGCATCTGGGCAGTTAGAGGGTGGGGGTGCCCCTTCTTTCACCCACTTGGCCCCCCATGATGAGATCACAGGGTGCCGGGGGGTTGTCATGGCAGCCAGGAGGCCAATAAATGGATTCCTAGCTGCCTTGCTCTAATACACACAGGCAGGTAATGCACAGTATACAGAAGTACTGCAGTATACTGTCCAGGGGATCAAGTAATCCAAGATTCAAGGCCCCTGAAGTACAGTAAAAAATGAAAAAGTGAAAAAAGTTTGAAAAAGTATAAATAAAAAGTTCCAGGAATTTTCAAAAAATAAAGTAAAAAGGATATTTGGTATTGCCATGTTCGTATAAAGCCAAACTTTGCAAAAATAATGTGATTTATCCCATTTGGGGAACACCATAAAAAACATAAAATTTGCCATGTTTTTGTGTTGGTCACCTCGCCTCCCTACCAAAAAAAAAAAAAAATCAATAAAAAGTGATCAAAAAGTCGAACATACCAGAAAATGTTACCAAGAAATACTGTAACTGTCCTGCAAAATAAGAGACCCCACCCAGCTCCGCCAACAAAAAGGAAAGGAGATATGAACATCAGAATACGGCGACCCCAAGCAAACGGTTTCCTTTTGTAAAATATTTTATTCCATAATAGCGGTAAAACATAATAAAAACAATATAAATATCGCCGTAATCGTAACGACTCGCTGAAAATATTGCCATGTCCTTTTTAATGCAGAGAGAACACTATAAAAACAGAATTGTACATTTTCTTTGATGCAAAAACCTTAATAGCTAATCCAAGCAGGAGATGTACCTTTAAATGGTGACAACCAAAAGTGCAAATCATCACACAAAAAATAAGTCCTCATGTAGCCATGTCAACAGAAAAATAAAAAAGTTATTTGGAAAATAAGAAAAAAATTTGCCAAGCCTTAACGCCTGTACCAGGCTGCATCCCTAAAGGGTAAAGCACACTCACTATTACAGGCATCACAAGGACTGACTGGTCCACTTTAAATTGTTAGAGTCACGCAAAACCAAACTGTATAGCCAAATCCGCTCCTTTCCAGCCCCTGACTGACACTGGGGACGGTCTAGTGTGCGCAGTCCTGTATACACCTGGGTATAGTTGGAAGTTGCTGTACATGCTGTGTAATGGAATATTAATGTGACCTGTCATAAACGAACTTCCCCTTTAATAATGGAGTTTTGTTTCTTTATTACAATTTTGCATTAAACAAGTTGCTGGCTGCAGTCACGGCACATAATAATGGTGACATCTGGGATTACCGCCACACACCGCCTCATTTTCCTCATAATGGCTGCTTTGGATGCCGCGCTCAATATCTTTAATAAATGTTTGTGCACTGACGAACACCGAACCCTAAAAATAATCATCTGATCCCGAGAGAAAGGAATTAGTGTAGAATTTAATTCAGCAACATAATTACTGCTGCTCATATGAGGCGCGCGCCCCTAATCCCCGAATGTAATGAACCGGAATGAACTGCAAAGACCAGGAACCTGGAAACTAAGAATCCGAATATAACATCTTGAAAGTTTCCGGTGTCAAGAATGTTGAAATCAAATTTTTATTTTACTTAAAATTTTAAGTACTTTATATTGTGGAGGTTCTTTCCTTATTGTATCAAGATGCAAACCAGATTATATATTCTCTTTATCTAGGCAGAATATTTTTTTGGCCTTACTGTAACCCTGCACTCACTAATGTACATTGTAGGAGCAGTATTATAGTAGTTATATTCTTGTACATAGGAGCAGAATTATAGTAGTTATATTATTGTACATAGGGGGCAGTATTATAGTAGTTATATTCTTGTACATAGGAGCAGAATTATAGTAGTTATATTCTTGTACATAGGAGCAGTATTGTAGTAGTTATATTCTTGTACATAGGTGGTAGTATTATAGTAGTTATAGTCTTGTACAAAGGGGCAGTATTATAGTAGTTATATTCTTGTACATAGGGGGCAGTATTATAGTAGTTATATTCTTGTACATAGGAGGCAGTATTATAGTAGTTATATTCTTGTACATAGGAGGCAGTATTATAGTAGTTATATTCTTGTACATAGGATGTAGTATTATAGTAGTTATATTCTTGTACATAGGAGCAGTATTATAGTAGTTATATTCTTGTACATAGGAGCAGTATTATAGTAGTTATATTCTTGTACATAGGAGCAGAATTATAGTAGTTATATTCTTGTACATAGGGGTAGTATTATAGTAGTTATATTCTTGTACATAGGAGCAGTATTATAGTAGTTATATTCTTGTACATAGGAGGCAGTATTATAGTAGTTATATTCTTGTACATAGGAGGTAGTATTATAGTAGTTATATTCTTGTACATAGGAGCAGTATTATAGTAGTTATATTCTTGTACATAGGAGTAGTATTATAGTAGTTATATTCTTGTACATAGCAGCCAGTATTATAGTAGTTATATTCTTGTACATAGGAGCAGTATTATAGTAGTTATATTCTTGTACATAGGTGGCAGTATTATAGTAGTTATATTCTTGTACATAGGAGGTAGTATTATAGTAGTTATATTCTTGTACATAGGAGCAGTATTATAGTAGTTATATTCTTGTACATAGGAGGCAGTATTATAGTAGTTATATTCTTGTACATAGGAGCAGTATTATAGTAGTTATATTCTTGTACATAGGAGGCAGTATTATAGTAGTTATATTCTTGTACATAGGAGGTAGTATTATAGTAGTTATATTCTTGTACATAGGAGCAGTATTATAGTAGTTATATTCTTGTACATAGGGGGCAGTATTATAGTAGTTATATTCTTGTACATAGGAGGCAGTATTGTAGTAGTTATATTCTTGTACATAGGAGGCAGTATTATAGTAGTTATATTCTTGTACATAGGAGCAGTATTATAGTAGTTATATTCTTGTACATAGGAGTAGTATTATAGTAGTTATATTCTTGTACATAGCAGCCAGTATTATAGTAGTTATATTCTTGTACATAGGAGCAGTATTATAGTAGTTATATTCTTGTACATAGGGCAGTATATAGTAGTTATATTCTGTACTGGGGTAGTATTATAGTAGTTATATTCTTGTACATAGGAGGTAGTATTATAGTAGTTATATTCTTGTACATAGGAGCAGTATTATAGTAGTTATATTCTTGTACATAGGAGGCAGTATTATAGTAGTTATATTCTTGTACATAGGAGCAGTATTATAGTAGTTATATTCTTGTACATAGGAGGCAGTATTATAGGGGGTAGTTATATTCTTGTACATAGGAGGTAGTATTATAGTAGTTATATTCTTGTACATAGGAGCAGTATTATAGTAGTTATATTCTTGTACATAGGGGGCAGTATTATAGTAGTTATATTCTTGTACATAGGAGCAGTATTATAGTAGTTATATTCTTGTACATAGGAGTAGTATTATAGTAGTTATATTCTTGTACATAGGAGGTAGTATTATAGTAGTTATATTCTTGTACATAGGAGGTAGTATTATAGTAGTTATATTCTTGTACATAGGAGTAGTATTATAGTAGTTATATTCTTGTACATAGGAGGTAGTATTATAGTAGTTATATTCTTGTACATAGGGGGCAGTATTATAGTAATTATATTCTTGTACATAGGAGTAGTATTATAGTAGTTATATTCTTGTACACAGGAGCAGTATTATAGTAGTTATATTCTTGTACACAGGAGCAGTATTATAGTAGTTATATTCTTGTACATAGGAGTAGTATTATAGTAGTTATATTCTTGTACATAGGGGCAGTATTATAGTAGTTATATTCTTGTACATAGGAGCAGTATTATACTAGTTATATTCTTGTATTAGATATAACTATTATAATACAATACAATACTATAATATAAAATGCCTTCTGTAGATAAGAATTCAGCATTTCCATATCAGGTATATATAATGTCCTGTCTGACTGTACACGAGTTATTAGAGCTATGCAGGGATGTTGTACTGTGTTATATGACAGTGTGAACAGGTGCGGATCCTTGTGAGAAACTAATTTTATCTCTCTCGGGAACAGCAATGAGGAAATTAAGAACCGGAGATTCTGTGTAGTCGGTGGCAGAGGAGTCTTTCTATAATAAATTGTATACTCTTCTCAATGGGTTTGATAAATTAGTGTAAATTGGCGCCGTATCCCTTGTGAATGTTAAGAAGTCTCCTCTTAATGGAGCGTCACTAACAATCAGGGCTGGTACGGGGGAGATGACAGATCAGGGATATCGCGCTGTACACGGCTGCCTTATGCGGATCTACAGTGTGAATAAATTGAGAGGCAGACGTGTGAGGTGAATAGTAATGAGGGGCGAACCATAAACCCCCTGTCCCTCAGGAGCCATAAACAGCCGATGGGAGAAGATGGAACAGACAAGAACTTGTGCTCTCCTCCCTGCAGAAGAAAAGCAAAAACACACACGTAAAGGGTCAATTACGAAGCTAAACGCCAGGCCCGGGGTAGAGCGCGCCTTATACCGCCCTGCCTGCCATAATACAGGTCTGGACGCAACAATACTGATATCTACAAGGAAATCCTGGGTCCTATATTTGTCCTTCAGTGTTTTTGGATAATTCAGACTGAACTTTACAATGTTTTTGAACATAGGTAGATCTTTTAACCCTTAATGGGGTACTCTCATATCAGACATTTATGGTATGGCATGTGGATACAACATACATGTCTGATGTCCCACATCTGGAATCTGCACCTACAGAGAATAGGGTTCCCCAACACTTACATGGGAATACGTGGCCGCCGCTCTAGACAGGTTGTGGGGTTGGGAGACCTCCACCTTAGAGATAGGTAAGGGTCTCGAATATGGGACCAACATCTATAAGACATAAATGCTATAGCTAGGACTATAACACTTTACAGGGGTATTGCATTAATTTTTCGTCTCACTGGATCAGCGATTACTACTAGACTGGTGGGGTTCCGACTGCTAGGCTCCCAACGATCAGGAGAACGGTGGTCCCTTCTCTCTCTACCTCTACCATTGTCTATCACCGGCAGTGCCATAGATAATGTGGTGCTCATGCTTGACCTGCTGGTCCTTTGAGTTGGGTGGACGGGGCCTTCATTCTCATATTGTGGGGGTCCCAGAGAACAGACCCCCCCCCGATTATACAATGGCTAGGGGATAGCTTTTAATTGCTGGAATGTCCCTTTAAGGACCAAACTATTTTTGTTTTTGTCCATTTATTCTAAGAACCATAACTTTTTTTATTTTGCATTGGTGTATTTGTATTAGGTCTTGTTTCTTGTGGGACAAGTTTTATTTTTCATTGGCATCATTTTGGGGTACGTATAGGTTAGATTTTTTTTTTTTTCACACCAGGTGGTATAAATAATAAAATCGCTTTATTCTAGGGGTCTTTGAGTGCGAGAATACCATATATGTTTGTTTGTTTTGTTTTTTTTATGGGGACTATTAAATTTTTTTTTTTTTTTTTTTTTTTTTATTAAAAACTGAGTTTATTGAATTTTTGGGGTAAAGTTTTTTGATTTCATTTATTAAAATTTTTTAGTTTTAATTTTTTTTGTGTTTTTGGAGAACTGGAAGAAGTTGTTGCTTACATAATTCCTCGAGTCACATTGCGGAAACGCAGCTTTTTTGTTACAGATTTTGCTGCGTTTTTTTGAGCCAAAGCCAGGAGTGGTTTTATCAGAAGGGAGAAGTATAAGAACTTCCTATATATTTCCCATTCCTTTTGAAGCCATCCTTGGCTTTGGCTCAAAAATCTGCAACAAAAAAAGTTGCATTTCTGCAACGTTGGGAACTAAAGCCGCAGTCCTTGTAGAGATTCTAGTCCTGGCTATGACAACAAACCCTCAGCTGTGACGAGAATTAAAGGGATTGTCCATACAGGACAGCTTTTCCCTACAATTTGATACTTTGTATGATCACCTTGTAAAGTCAGGAGATTTTATGAATCCATCCATCTTGTCTTGCAGGATAACTTTCTATTCAGCGTCTCCATTTTAAGTGGAATCCTCTGTACGCTATTGGCTGCTGTGAAATTCATGCTGGGGAAAGTCCTGACGAGTCGAGCGCTGATCACTGATGGTGAGTGATGGAATAATATAGAATATATGTTGGGACATTTACAGAGATTTCAGCCCAAGAGACGTAATCACAAGGTCATGGTGTGACACCTATGTAAACATTTAGGAGGGAAGCTCTGCAGCCACTTAATTCTGCTGAGGGTTGGATACCCACCTATCAAACATTAAAGGATAGGATCTGAGGATAGGCTAGCGTAGGTCCCGATAAACCTCTTTAACCCTTTAGCAGCATGCTTCTAAAATGTTCATTATCTCTGTGATCTTATATACATTATAGATAAATCAGATGCAGATTATTTGGCCGCAGAGCAAGTCTCCGCCATGTAGATATAATTACTGAGACTTCTCCTCTCTGCAGCCGGCAGATGCTTCATCACAACTAATGTGATTTGTACTGAGCCTCGGCTATGAGCCTGCAGTTTTATAATGGATGGGGTACAAGAGCAAACCACAGAGGAATAGAGGAAGCCATTATACAAAGCCAGACAGGAAATATTCCCAGCAGTCTGTGTGCTGAGGCCTGTACAGTCTGAAAAACCGGGAACATATTAAACATCTACCTGAACCTACCCACACACCTGGGGAAAAAGAGAGATCTTACAAAATAATAATGATAGCTATCTATAGGTATTATATAGTATTAATAAACTCCTGTAACTACTGACAGGATCAACCATGATACAGTACTAATTACTATAATACTACCTCCTATGTACAAGAATATAACTACTATAATACTGCCCCCATGTACAAGAATATAACTACTATAATACTGCTCCTATGTACAAGAATATAACTACTATAATACTGCTCCTATGTACAAGAATATAACTACTATAATACTGCCCCCTATGTACAAGAATATAACTACTATACTACTCCTATGTACAAGAATATAACTACTATAATACTGCCCTCTATGTACAAGAATATAACTACTATAATACTGCCTGCTATGTACAAGAATATAACTACTATAATACTGCCCCCTATGTACAAGAATATAACTACTATAATACTACTCCTATGTACAAGAATATAACTACTATAATACTGCTCCTATGTACAAGAATATAACTACTATAATACTGCTCCTATATACAAGAATATAACTACTATAATACTACTCCTATGTACAAGAATATAACTACTATAATACTGCTCCTATGTACAAGAATATAACTACTATAATACTACTATGTACAAGAATATAACTACTATAATACTGCTCCTATGTACAAGAATATAACTACTATAATACTGCTCCTATGTACAAGAATATAACTACTATAATACTGCCCCTATGTACAAGAATATAACTACTATAATACTGCTCCTATGTACAAGAATATAAGTACTATAATACTACTCCTATGTACAAGAATATAACTACTATAATACTACTCCTATGTACAAGAATATAACTACTATAATACTGCTCCTATGCACAAGAATATAACTACTATAATACTGCTCCTATGCACAAGAATATAACTACTATAATACTGCTCCTATGCACAAGAATATAACTACTATAATACTGCCTCCTATGTACAAGAATATAACTACTATAATACTGCCTCCTATGTACAAGAATATAACTACTATAATACTACCTCCTATGTACAAGAATATAACTACTATAATACTGCTCCTATGTACAAGAATATAACTAATATAATACTACCTCCTATGTACAAGAATATAACTACTATAATACTGCCCCTATGTACAAGAATATAACTAATATAATACTACCTCCTATGTACAAGAATATAACTACTATAATACTACCCCTATGTACAAGAATATAACTACTATAATACTGCTCCTATGTACAAGAATATAACTACTATAATACTACTCCTATGTACAAGAATATAACTACTATAATACTGCACCTATGTACAAGAATATAACTACTATAATACTACCTCCTATGTACAAGAATATAACTACTATAATACTGCCCCCTATGTACACAAAAAAAAAAAAAAAATAATTAAAATCCCCCCCTAAAAAAAAAAAATAAAATAATAATAACACCACCCCACAAAAAAAAAAATAAAAAAAAAACCACCCCCCCACAAAAAATTAAAAAATATCCTAAAAAAGAGCACAATAAAAACAAATATAACGGAAACATAACAAAAAAGGGTTTTAACGGCCTTTCACCCCCGTTTTTTGTGCCGGGTTCCCTTAAGGCCCCAGTTCTGTCAAACCCTTGTGATGCCAGAGGGCACATTAATATATTTATTGGGGGGGGGGGGGGCATCTCTCAGTATGATTTTGGAAATTACAATTGCTAACTTTAATCAAATATTGATATGTAATAAAGAATCGGAGGCGCTCAGAATACGTCTGGTTGTACGGCCTGGATTTATATTTCACTGCCATCTGTTGAGAAAGACATCCTGATCCTCATATCTCACATAAGATAATATAAGTGTTAGGCTGGGTTCATACAGGGCATTTGTACGGTATTATATTGGGCAGTTTTGGATACCTTTTCATTGCTGGATGTTCTTTCCATGGGTCGGACCGGACCCCTCCCTACTGGCCAGACTTATCACCTATCTTGTGGAATAAGAAGTCACTTTGTAATATAATCTTTATTCTTGCATTGTTTTCATTTCTGAGAATGCAGCAGTGTAAAGAATGGGGGAGATTTATCAATAGTTGTTGAAAATAGAGCAAATGGCATAATATATGTTGCAACCTTCTAGACCTGTTACAACTTAGCCCCTTCACTTACTTGCCCTGAAATTTTTTTATCCTGCCTCATGCACAAATTTAGCCACGCCCCTTTTGACACCTGTCAAAATTTGGGTAAGCATAGGAAAAAATAAAAAATATACTTCATTTGGTGGACACCAATCACATGTGCTTAGTGAACTGGCTTATGACTTTTCCTCCAGTCACATCATAAGCTGCATCCATAATAATATTTTGTGCCTCTTTTTTTTTCCCCAGGATTTAACTCTTTGGTGGGTGGCATCATGGGATTCTCTATTCTGATAAGCGCGGAGGTCTACAAGCACAACTCTAAAGTCTGGTACCTGGACGGAACCTTCGGCATCTTGATCGGACTAATAATTATGGGCTACGGGATTAAGTAAGTAGATTGTAACATCAGTGGTGCAGAAATAGCCAATGAGCTGCTTGGCTGCGTAAACAATAGGGGCAACGCAGAAGCGTCTGTGAACCGAGAGCAAGGCAGGTGGTTTGGACTCCGCAACCAGAAATGAACGCACACGCGGTAGTTCAAGAAAAGAATATATATTTACTATAAGTTAATAAAGGCTAGTTAAAGGTAAAATGACAGGGCTAAAGACAAGCAAAATATACAATATAGCATGAACAATTTCAAGGCAAATTCTGCAATGGTTTCTACTTTTACTCTGTCCACTTCTGCAGTATGGACACTGAATGAACAATATACTCAAAACTATCCCTAACTGACCCTGACTTCACATTTGGGTGCACCCCCTTTTCCCCAGTGGTCCAGGTGGACCGCTTACAGTCCGTAGAAGCGCGCGGTGGGGCCCAAAGTCGGTCCTTTCTTTTATAGTGAAGCGTCCTCTCCTCACGGTTATCAGGATCTTGGGAGAAATGAAGTCCTCTTTAACAGACAGGGAAACCAACTGAATGCAATGTAATCCAACAGCAGATTCCACTCAGCACACTGACAGTCCTGCCGAATCCATACACTGAGCTGGGATGTAAGCCGGGATTTAGCAGGTGCCGTCCAGTACATCAACAGCACTGCGAGTCTCTATCTGTGGTATCCATATACACAGTCACAATGTCAGTCTCACTGATCAGCCACTGAGCACAGTTCCTTTCACGTGGACTCACTAGTCCTGTTGTCTCTTTACACTCTGTTTGTCTCTGGACCAAGATACAGCTTAGCTGTACAGAAAAATCTCCACACCAGTTCAATACAACACTTGCCAAGATGGCTGCTGCTCTCTGTCTCGTCACTTCCTGCTTCTCTGCTCACACTCTGTCTGCAGAACAGGCAAGCTGACATAAAAGGGGGGGGGTCTCACTCCAGCATCATGTCACAATTACAATGGCTGCTGTCTTAAAGGAACAGAATCACAGAAATACATTCAACATTAACAGTTTATACAGACAAATGAAGCTTAGGACAACATTGGCTGTCTCTTACATATTCCCCCCCCACTTTAAGATTGGCAGTCCCTGCCTATGACTGTATATCCAGAGGGTTGTACTTTTATGCACAGGGTGGTAGTATACCGATGTATGGCAGGCCAAACAAACTCATCCTGCGCATACCGAACAGGGGGAATACCAGCATTTGGCCTAGTGGTCCGTCTGAGGACCGGTGGTATATTATGGGGTGCTGCAGCTATGGGCTGAGAAGGACCAGCGGATTCCGCACCAGAGGGGGCACAGGCCGGAGATACAGTAGTCACAGGTGGAACATCCCCAGGAGCAGGGATCGGCCAACAATCATCCTCCTCCTCGGAGGCCCATTCCGCACCTCCATTCTCTGACTGTGGGAGCTCATTCACATTGGCAGGCCCATCGTGATTTGTCCCTTCAGAATGACACAGGCGCAACATATTTCGGTGAAGTACTCGAACACAATCAGTTCCTTCTTTCTGGACCTGGTACACTGGCCCATTCGCATACTTGCGGCCAACAACACGATACGGCAAAGCCTCCCATCTGCTTTCCAATTTCCCTTGGGGTTTCTTGACACGAACTAGCACCAGGTCGCCTGGTTGCAATGGTGCTTCTTGCACTGGGGTCTTATCAGGATGGGGATGTTCTTGCAGGCGCTGCCGCACCAATCGATGGATCGTCTCAAGTCTCTGCCGATGCGCCCGCACCCAAGAGGTTGGATCCCTCGGAGGGAACCCATCCACATCATTCAACTGTAATTCTCCTATGCTTCGCCCAGACCGCCCAAAGAGAAGTGTATAAGGAGAGTACCCCGTTGTAGAATGGACCTGATTGTTATAGGCCCACACCATTTCAGACAAGAACTGAGGCCACTGTAACTTCTTGTCTTCCTCCAGAGTCCGCAGCATCTGTAGCAGAGTTCTGTTGAATCTTTCACAGGCCCCATTTCCCTGAGGGTGGTATGGAGTCGTGTGCGACTTCTTTATCCCGTAGATACGTTGAACTTCTTTCATTACGTGTCCCTCAAAGCAGGCGCCCTGGTCGGAGTGGATGCGTTGGGGGCACCCATATACTCGAATGAAATCTTGGCACAGAGCACGAGCTGCTGACTCAGCTGTCTGGTCCTTGGTGGCGGTTACCACCGCAAATTTGGTGAAGTGATCCACCATTACGAGGCAATACTGGTGTCCGCTATTGGATGGGCCCACCATTAGATAGTCTATCATGACGATTTCTAAAGGTTCCTGGGTCACGATGGTTTGCAGGGGAGCTCTCTGTTCTATTGCCTTATGGATCTCACAAGTTCGACAGCTGCGGCATACTTCTTCGACCATTTGACGAAGACCAGGGCAGTAAATCAGTCGCTGTAACCAACGAAAGGTCTTCTCATGACCAAAATGTCCATTCTTATTATGAGCCTCAACTGCCAAGGAGCGAGCCAGTTCACTAGGCACCACAATTTGGTATCGAATGTCGATCTCAGAAGGTAAATAGACCTTTCGGCATAGCACTCCATTTTTCATCTCCAACTTTTCCCACTGACTCAAAACAGATAATATCTCACGTGTCAGTCGTTCTCTTTCCTCTCTACAGGGCTTCTGGCCTTTCTCAACACACTTGATCATCTGCGCCAGCCCCTCATGGGTCTGTTGTATCTGTGCCCATTCCTGTCGTGAGGGACCAAAGAAAGGAGCCATTTCAGTCCCCTCCATCTCAAACTGATTAGTGGCGGTCAAGGCCTGTGAAAATCTGCTGAAATCGGGCACCTCCACATGCTCCAACTCATGATCCACGTCTTCTGTGGGGGTCTGGGCAGTTACCCTAGAAAGTCCGTCAGCATTCTGGTTCTCTGTCTTGGACCGATACTTAATGCGGTAATTGAATGTAGACATTCGGGCTATCCACCTCTGCTCTAACGCCCCGAGCTTGGCATTTTCCAGGTGAGCTAGTGGGTTGTTGTCAGTCAGTACTAAAACTTCAGCACCGGTCAAATATTCAGAGAATTTCTCGGTCATGGCCCATACCAGTGCCAACAGCTCCAATTTAAATGAACTATAATTCTCGGGGTTTCTTTCAGAATCTCTCAAAGACCGGCTGCCGTACGCTATGACCCTCTCCTGGCCATCCTGAAGCTGGGAAAGCACTGCTCCAAGACCATACAGGCTTGCATCTGTATATAGCTGGAACGGCAAGTGGTAATCAGCATATGCCAAGATTGGGGCTGTTGTCAGTGCATCCTTCAATGCCTGGAAGGCTTGTTCCTGTTCAGGTCCCCACTTCACGGACCGGTTCTTTGGACCACCGGATGTGCCTCGTAGGAGAGCATTAAGTGGTGCTGCTACCTTGGCGAAATCCTTAATAAACCGTCGATAGTAACCGGCTACTCCAAGGAACGCCCTCACTTCTCGCAGGGTAGTCGGTATCGGCCAATCTTGAACAGCCGCTATCTTGTCTCTTGATGGTCTCACCCCTTCTCCTGATACGCGGTGACCCAAGTAATCAATTTCAGATTGGAACAACCGACATTTACTGGGTTTCAATTTGAGCCCATGTTCCCGCAATCTTCGAAATACTTGCCCCAACTGGTGGAGATGGTCTTCAAAGGTCGCAGAATACACTATAATGTCATCCAAGTAGATGAGAGTGAACTCAAAGTTGAAGTCACCGAGACATTTCTCCATCAACCGCTGAAACGTTCCGGGTGCATTTGTCAACCCGAAGGGCATCCGGTTAAATTCGTATAGTCCCATGGGCAAGATGAATGCCGTCTTCTCCTTGTCTTTTGTGGCCATCGGCACCTGCCAATACCCACTAGCCAGATCTAGTGAGGAGAAGTACCGGGCTCTCCCTAGCGCTGAGAGGGACTCCTCAATCCGTGGCAAGGGGTAGGAATCTCGTACGGTGCAAGCGTTTAACTTCCGATAGTCTACGCAAAATCGGATGGACCCATCTTTTTTTCTTACTAACACCACAGGAGCCGCCCAGGGACTCTGGCTTTCTTGGATGATCCCACCCTGTAGCATCTTAGCTAACAGTTCTTTCACTTCCTGATACAACTGTGGAGGAATTTGTCGGTAGCGCTCTCTAATTGGAGGGGTGTCTCCTGTGGGAATCTCATGGTAGATCCCTGTGGTACATCCAAAATCTTCAGCATACCGTGCAAAGGTGGCTTGGTTCTCCCACAACAGCTCATCTACCTTCTGCACCCATTCCAGAGAACATGAACTTACATCCATCTTCATCTGTTCTCGAATTGCACAGCCATTCCATTCAGAGGTGGGTTCCTCATCTTCTCCCATGGACACAGTTACGGTCCACTCATCCCTTTCAGTCGGCTTCAGCTGCATTGGAGTTACTTTCCTTACTTCCTCCGGAGTCACATAGATGTTAGCCAGCAGCCTCCCTGGGGTCAGGTCCACACTCTGGTCCTGAGTGTTTACACATCGAAGTGGTACTCTTCCATTGCGAACTATTGCCAAGGAACGGGCCACTAGCGGATCAACACCTCCTTCGGCTGCCTGCAGTGGTTCTACCAACACAGCTATGCCCTCTAGTTTCCGACAGGTGCCTACGGGCATGGACACTATTGTCTCCCGACTGGGTGGCAGTGTAACTTTTGTATGCAAAGGAACTGAAATTCGAGCCAGAGGACGCTGTGCATCTGAACTTTTCTGTAAGCCACATGTCCGGATCAGCCGCTGGAAAGCTGTTTGAGTAGGCCGATGGGTGGTGGTTTCTTTCCAATAACCGTGACCTTTCTTTTCAAAGAGGATCTGATCTAATTCTTTTAACACATTCATCCCCAAAATGACAGGGACCTTTACTTCATGTGACTCCTGTACCACCACAATGCCTTTCCTACCTAGATCTTGGCCACATACCCGGACATTCATCCAGGCCACTCCCACGACCGGAACTGGTAACTGGTTAGCTGCGACCACTCGTACGAATGTATGGGGATCATATTTCACATGTTGCCGGAAGTACCGTTCATAACAGTCTCTACTCAAGGTCGTTACTTGGGAACCCGTGTCAATCATCCCGGTAACCGGAATACCCTCCATTTCCACCTGTATGACAGGACTTGCAGCGATCAGGTCATCATCAGGGCATTCTCCCCACATAGTCTCCTTGTCAGTCTCCCCTACTACACGCCCTTCAGCAGCAGGGGACTTCAGTTTAACGGCGGTCTCTCATAAGTTTGTCGCTGCTCTGGACATCTAGCAGCAACGTGGCCCATCCGTCCACACTCCCAGCAGCGTATCCCCCGTCGTTCTGGCCATCTGTTTGGGCCCCTTCGGTAAGCCCCTTCGATTTCTCCTGAGCACTGCACTAAATGATTTGGACCCCTTCGGTAGGTCCTATCCTCACCCCTCCAGCGGGGTGGTGGGTGATTCTGACTTGCTGGGTGTGGATGGCTCCCCCCTTTCATCTCCAGTCTTCTGGAAGTCTGCAATTTTCATAGACTGCTCATCACAACGAGTGTGCAAGTGTTCCATTTGTTCTTGCAGTTTCTGCATTACTGTGAGAATTTCTTTAACCGTCCCTTTTTCTACTGTCTCTGAGCCAGAACTAGCCCCCTGTGACAAAGTAACTCCAACTGCGGTCTGGGGCTTCGGGAACATACTATTGGCACGGGAGATGGCCTCTACCTGTACATCATGGAATTTAGCATCAGTCTCTCGTCGTATAAAATCCTGCATAGTCACAGTTAAACTGCCGTCACGTATCCCCAGGACAAACTGGTCACGGAGAGTCCGATCAGGGTTACAGAAGGCTGGCGAGCCCCCTCTTTCCTTCCTTTGAATATCTCGGAGCAGTTCTTGTAGGGCATTTGCATATTGGGGAAGGCTTTCATTCTCCTGTTGTACCCTCTGGAAGAACCGAGCCTGCAGAGACCCCAGCAATGCAGTTTCTCCATAGATGGTTTCTAGAATCTGGACTACTTGCTCAAATGTCTGCCTTTGTTCAAATGGCCTCAGTATCACCGTGGTCTTAGCATCCCCTTGTAATGTCAATATTGCTAGCTCTACTAGTACTTCTGGTGCGGTCTGGTACATTCGCTGTATCATTCGTATCTGTTCCACCCACATACTCACTGACATATTATTGCCATCAAATTTAGCTAACTGACTCATTATAGCCCCTGCTGGCATTCTTCCTCCAGCACCATTCTCCCGAACGGGTGCGTCACCGTCCATTCTGGTAAGCGGATCCTGCCGACTACGCCAATTTGTGAACCGAGAGCAAGGCAGGTGGTTTGGACTCCGCAACCAGAAATGAACGCACACGCGGTAGTTCAAGAAAAGAATATATATTTACTATAAGTTAATAAAGGCTAGTTAAAGGTAAAATGACAGGGCTAAAGACAAGCAAAATATACAATATAGCATGAACAATTTCAAGGCAAATTCTGCAATGGTTTCTACTTTTACTCTGTCCACTTCTGCAGTATGGACACTGAATGAACAATATACTCAAAACTATCCCTAACTGACCCTGACTTCACATTTGGGTGCACCCCCTTTTCCCCAGTGGTCCAGGTGGACCGCTTACAGTCCGTAGAAGCGCGCGGTGGGGCCCAAAGTCGGTCCTTTCTTTTATAGTGAAGCGTCCTCTCCTCACGGTTATCAGGATCTTGGGAGAAATGAAGTCCTCTTTAACAGACAGGGAAACCAACTGAATGCAATGTAATCCAACAGCAGATTCCACTCAGCACACTGACAGTCCTGCCGAATCCATACACTGAGCTGGGATGTAAGCCGGGATTTAGCAGGTGCCGTCCAGTACATCAACAGCACTGCGAGTCTCTATCTGTGGTATCCATATACACAGTCACAATGTCAGTCTCACTGATCAGCCACTGAGCACAGTTCCTTTCACGTGGACTCACTAGTCCTGTTGTCTCTTTACACTCTGTTTGTCTCTGGACCAAGATACAGCTTAGCTGTACAGAAAAATCTCCACACCAGTTCAATACAACACTTGCCAAGATGGCTGCTGCTCTCTGTCTCGTCACTTCCTGCTTCTCTGCTCACATTCTGTCTGCAGAACAGGCAGGCTGACATAAAAGGGGGGGGGTCTCACTCCAGCATCATGTCACAATTACAATGGCTGCTGTCTTAAAGGAACAGAATCACAGAAATACATTCAACATTAACAGTTTATACAGACAAATGAAGCTTAAGACAACATTGGCTGTCTCTTACACGTCCATAGGAGTCAGCCCAGAATTTGGGATCCAAATCACACCCCATATCAGTAAAGTCCTGATCACTCCCATTTCTCATGAAGTTGACACGAAACGTGGACTAACACAAAGTGCCCACATCACATATAATATAACAGGGAGTTCAGGGTCCTGGAAGTTTACGCAGGCCGCCAGCCCTTTTTGTGGGAACCTCTAACATGTTTTATGGAACAACCCTACCTAAACATGAGCATGGAGAGTCAGGCATTACAGGGTTCCTCTTATCTTTTTAAGGGGAGTTTCCCGGGTCAACGTTACTACCTCAGTCTGCCCGTGGATCGCCTATAACCAAAGCAGGACCTGTGGAGCAGAACAGAGCTGTCATCCACCCAACCTGAACTATGGCCCCGCCCACAATGAGCTGCTTGGCAGTGTAAACACTAGGGGCAGTACAGAAGAATCCATATAGTCCTGCATGCTAGTTTTGTTCCATTATCATCCATTTCCTTATCTTACAGGTTACTATTGGACATGGTTCCCCGAGTGAGACAGACTCGCCACTACGAGATGTTCGAGTGAACAGACCGAGAGGAACTTGTTTACTCCCTAAGACTTTCATAACAAGTGACAGCAATGGTGTGTTCCCACTTATATCGTTGGGTTGTATGAAAATCCAAAACTATATAATGACCCGTCTGCGCAAATTAACATTTATCGGACTGGTGTGTGATGGCCGATCCTCATGAGTGATGTGTCCTGAAGAAGCAGCGCACAGAGCTCTGCGACATGGACTCTTGTTATTTGTATCTATGACCGTTCTCTACATATCTACAGAATGAACCCCGACCCCAGAACATGGCCGACCGAGGACACATCGGCTGGATGACACTGCAGAAGACAGAATAACAGAGTATTTTTCTATATAAGTATATATTACATGTGTGTATAGCGGCCTCCTGAGCTCAGTATATGTAGTATTACCCCACAAGCACAGAATGAACCCCAAAAACTAGAGCACAAAGACGGAGCAAAGCAACAAAAATCACTCAGAACATTCCATATCCATAAAGAGCAACTTTAGTCACATAGGAATACTGTACTACCTGATCTTATCTAGATTTTTATCCATAGGGGGCAGCATCATAGTTAGTGCGGGTAAAGTGATGATGTTCAATTTGGCTTATTGGGAGTGGGTTTTGGCAGTGACAACTTTTTTTTTTTTTTTTTTATTGAGACAGAAATTAGCTTAAGCTCGTTGTCAGTTCCTTTCTCCCACTATTTCTTGGCAAGTTATCTGTACAGATGTAGCAGCCTTTAACTTGATAAGTTGTGGCGTGATATGAAACAACAAAAGCCATTAAAAAAGGTAAAGATAAAATGTGCTGAAACTATTTAATGTTACATGTTAAGGTAAAGTTAGCTACAACTTCGTATCAGATAGCAGAGGACAACAGTGAGCACAGAAGTAAAGACTAAAGAGAATGTAAGTTATGTGCTCCTTGATGGGAGGAGATACCATGACACCACTTAAAGGGAATGCCTACCTTTAAACACCATCCTTGTTTGTTTTTTCTAATCCAATACATCCCAAATTCTCTGCTGATTTTCTTGATAAATCTTTACAGTGGTCAAAACTTTGTTTTTGTGACACAGAGCTCCAAATCCCCTCTATAGGTATAAAGTGAAGTGACAAAACTCTGACTGCCTGCAGTCACCACTAGAGGGAGCTAAAGAGCTTACAGCATACTGTTTATACATAGAACTCTTTGATAGTAGGATTTATTAAGCGCCCTCTAGTGGCAGCTACGGACCCATGCAGGAACTTGGAGGGCTGAATCAGAAAAACAAAGCTCTGTCCTTAATAAAGATGTATTAAGAAATTAATCTACATTGAATTTCGGACTTAAAAATGACCTGATGGTAAAAGGTGGAGGCTCCCTTTAAGAACATTTCATGTAACAGTCACATATTTGCTCTTTAAAGGCACACAGAGCTGACCATAGACATGAGATGGTTGTCTAATGATCATTGGAACAGTCCTGAGCGGTCTCCAACATCACCCACTGAAGAAATGGGGATCGGCAGCGCCATAAAATGAACAGACCCAATCGGGGTTAATAAAGGGGTTATACCACTAATTAAAATTATCCCCAATCCTATCTGACCTCTATGATGGTGAGAACCGGGGTTCCAAGTCCCTACATGTGAAATGAGAAATCGCTGCACATGGACTCAATGGAAGTTGTAAAAATCTCCTTACATTGCGCCCTCCTAGTGGCGACTGCAGGAAAATGTGACATCAGTGTGCAGCCCCCTCCTGGCCGTGACTCATCCAAACACCAAGATTTCACACAGTGTATGACACTGTCAGGGCTCCTAGTACTATATATCTATAATACATAGTGTATGACACTGTCAGGGCTCCTAGGACTATATATCTATAATACATAGTGTATGACACTGTCAGGGCTCCTAGGACTATATATCTATAATACATAGTGTATGACACGGTCAGGGCTCCTAGGACTATATATCTATAATGCAGGGAATTAGTTTCAGGAAATGAGAAAATCTGCACCGGGCCCTTCCCTAGAGCCCCATAGCAGCTGTGTGGCCTGCCTAGATGGCAGGTACATCACTGGGAACAACATTCATTTGTGGTAAAACCCCTTTAATTCTTACCCTCCAACATTCCCGTTTTTGAAAAACTGTGCACCAAACTGGACCGCAGAGGGGTGTGGTTTGTATAAATTTTAATAAGGGAAGATTCCCTGGTGGGGAACATGGGTGGAGCTTAAAATGTTCCCGGATAGGAGATCCAGATGTTGGGGAGCATGTACATGGGGGAGTCAGGGCAACTATCCTGTGTCTATGGCCAGCTTCATCCTGCACATTTGTAAGCACAATTATATTATCTGTATTCAAAGGGGAGTGTCACCACAACCAGCGTATCTATCTATCTGCAGGGCTGGGGTGATATGCTGGTTCTGGTGACAGTAACCTATCTATCTGCAGGGCTGGGGTGATATGCTGGTTCTGGTGACACTAACCTATCTATCTGTAGGGCTGGGGTGATACGCTGGTTCTGGTGACACTAACCTATCTATCTGCAGGGCTGGGGTGATACGCTGGTTCTGGTGACACTAACCTATCTATCTGCAGGGCTGCGGTGATATGCTGGTTCTGGTGACACTAACCTATCTATCTGCAGGGCTGGGGTGATATGCTGGTTCTGGTGACACTAACCTATCTATCTGCAGGGCTGGGGTGATATGCTGGTTCTGGTGACACTAACCTATCTCTCTGCAGGGCTGGGGTGAGATGCTGGTTCTGGTGACACTAACCTATCTATCTGCAGGGCTGGGGTGATATGCTGGTTCTGGTGACACTAACCTATCTGCAGGGCTGGGGTGATATGCTGGTTCTGGTGACACTAACCTATCTATCTGCAGGTCTGGAGTGATATGCTGGTTCTGGTGACACTAACCTATCTATCTGCAGGGCTGGGGTGAGATGCTGGGTCTGGTGACACTAACCTATCTATCTGCAGGGCTGGGGTGATATGCTGGTTCTAGTGACACTAACCTATCTATCTGCAGGGCTGGGGTGATATGCTGGTTCTAGTAACACTAACCTATCTATCTGCAGGGCTGGGGTGATATGTTGGTTCTGGTGACACTAACCTATCTATCTGCAGGGCTGGGGTGATATGCTGGTTCTGGTGACACTAACCTATCTATCTGCAGGGCTGGGGTGATATGCCGGTTCTGGTGACACTCCCTTTAACCCTTTTTACACCATAAACTCCCGATGCGGTGGCTTATACATACACTACAGGATGGTGATGTTATTGTTCTGAGCACTTGGCGGCAATAAATAGGACAAGTCATTTTGGAATCACTTTGAGGTTTCCTTCTCAGACATTGGAGTTGGGGTTAGGACGGACTTTCTTGTAGTATTTTGTGGTCAGTAGAGGATTGTTACTGATATGTCTCGTGATGTATTATATAGGGTGTACACAGGGTCTTACGAATCCGTAGTTTCAAGCAATACAGGTACCGTGGATGGCGATGTAGTGAGTATGTAAAGAATAAGTAAGGATTTATGTATATATATTTTTTTTTTTTTTTTACAAAATTTATTTCAGAATATTAGGTTCAGATACAAAACCCTAAAATAGGGAATCGTTTCACTATGATAAGTCACTGGGTCATTTCCACCCTCATATGATTTGATGTGACAACTTCCTGCAACTTTTTCTATGGGTTTACTATTTTATTTTTATTTTTAAAGGGAAACTCTCACAATTAGGAAATCTTCTTTCCATGTAGGGAAATAGACAGGACAATCCCAGTGATTTAGGGAATGAGGGGAGGGGGCATAGCCAGATGTGTAGTTGAAGGGTCTTTTCAGCTTTATCAAAGGAGGTGGGGGTCAATTCTTTCCCACTGAGATCCATTTGTAACGTCCCTTTGATAAGTAGTGTGAAATTACGATTCTATCCATAGATCTCATTTGCTTGGGACCCCCCCTTTACACCACATTAAATCCATTTCTCATATACGATAAATAAGGGTGTGTTCACACAGAGGGATTTGCCGCGGATCCGTGTGAACATATCCTAACATTTCAAATAGGCTTGATTAATAATGACCTACCATTTTGTGTACGCAGCTCTTATCCAGACTTCTACGTCTCCATGGTAACAGACTACACAGGTAGTCAGATCTTTCAGTCTTCTCCAGTTCTTCTTCTTCAGCTGTATACACAAAACTGAAAATGTATTTTAAATCAAGATTAGATTATTTTTAATTTCACGGCACTGGAAAACTAAAACTCGACTGTCTGTAGTGATGGACATGCCCTTTAATTTCAGAGTCGGCACAAGATTGGGTAGTTTAGTCCTTTGTGAAAAAAAATCGTAAAACTTTTTATGAATTAAATTGTCAAATGCACAAAAGGGAAAAAAAATAAAAAATGTAAATTGTTCATATTTAATATGTTTAATATGTGCGATTTTATTTTTGTAGCTATTTTACATCTGTGTCGAATTTGCACATGTATGTTTACATGACGACCAACAGTCATATTCCATTTTAGGCTTCATATTGGAAATACAGCAGTTCTAGTAACTTTCCGTAGCGTTGCGGTCATCCTGAGGCGTTTGGTGAGCAGAATAGTTCTTGACTGTCTGATGTTTTAGGTAAAAATTAATTCTGGAAATCTGAAGACGACCTTCCAAGTAATTTATTTCAATTGTATTGTATTTATCATTGACGGTGTATTCCCTGAATGTAATGTATATTTTAATGTCTTCCTTAAAGAAGGTACATTCAACTCTTAGCTATAAGGGGGGCCTCCAGCATCAAGTGACTGAGCAATGTGTTACAGCACCCCCTGGTGACAAAGGAATAAATTATATAGTCTTTCAACAATAAATATTTATTCAAAAATAAATGTGTTTGTCTCTTTAATTTTCAATATATTGTATGTGATATTCTAAACTCCTCCATCTATAAAAATTTTCTTTGGATTATAAGACCAAATCACTGACAAAAAGCAGTTAAAGTTCATTTTTGCTCCAGTGCACCTAAAATAAAAAAAAAAGTAATTTTGCAAATATTCTCAGAAAACGTACTGGGCTCTCAACCTGCAGCTCCACAAGCAGAGAAAACGAACTGAGCTCTGAACCTGCAGTTGAACAAGCAAGAACGTCACAAAAAGCAAATACGCTTCTGCAATTCCACCCATTATACTCTGGGGTCTAAAGAATCGCTTTGCTCATCTCTAATCATTATAGATGTGCAAAAAGGGGGCCTGTTATTAAGGCTATGAAACTGCGCACTCCTGGCCTATTACCTCCACATTCTATTTTAGAAGGGGCAGTAACTTATTTAAAACAATATTCAAGCCCGGAGGGTTTTCTGGGGTACAAAAGTGTATGCAAATGTTTCCCATGGTTCCTGAAGGCCTCTAGTGGGTAGAATAACCCTAAGTGCCCCAATAGAAATTTAACAATAGGAAATATTTCCATACAATATTACCGTCAGGCAACTAAATATCACCCCCACTCAGTATCCAAATACTACTGCTATATAGTTCCCACATAACATATATTCCCCACATAGTAGTGCCATACAGTGCCCAAATATTCACAGTACAAACAATAATGGTGCCCCCCCATAATGACCCCTACATAATACAATGCCCCCCATAATGACCCCTACATAATACAGTGCCCCCCATAATGATCCCTACATAATACAATGCCCCCCATAATGACCCCTACATAATACAATGCCCCCCCCCCCATAATGACCCCTACATAATACAGTGCCCCCATAATGATCCCTACATAATACAATGCCCCCCATAATGACCCCTACATAATACAATGCCCCCCATAATGACTCCGTCCTCTGTCACTGTTTAAAACAATTCAACACATACAAACTTAAAAAAAATTAAAAAGTTACGCTCCCCTTGCCCCATTCCATGGAGCTTCCTGCAGGTTCCGGCTCTCCTGGCTCCTCCTACCTTAGGGCAGCTGCAGATATTTTACATATTCATGAAATCCCTATAACAGGAGGAAATCCTGCGAGGTTATGTCTTACCTTCTAGATAGCAGCTGATCCAGTAACTTGTGCGCCACCTAGGGCTTCTAAGAGGCAAATGCCAGTACTGGTGGACAGACCGTTATCTGCTGCGCTGTCCTCTCTCCCTCCTGCCCTATTCCACCAGGGACTATTCAAGAGGACCTTTCACCTACTCCAGCTCTTTTCATCCTCTAATAGTGTCCCCTCCACTGATTCCAGCACAGTTGGAATTTTTTTCTCCAGCCCCCACCATTCCTGAGCAATCAGTGCAGTTAGTTTTGGAGCCTGATATGCTAACTAGACTCCCTAATGTCAAGTGGGTGGCATCAGGCAGGAACAGGCAAGCTCTAACTGGATGGTCTCTGATTGGAGTTCTGAGCCACGCCCTCTTGACATTAGGGAGTCTAGTCGGGCTCCAAAACTAACAGCACTGGTTGCTCAGGAATGGTGGGGGTTAGAGAGAAAATTCCAAATGAGCCAGAATCAGTGGAGGGGCGGCTAATAAAGGATGCAAAGAGATGGAGGTGGTGAATGTGGTGAAAAATCCTCCACCCCTTTACTGCAGCAAAACATTAGTAACGTGGGCAGGGGGCAGAATATTCTCAGAAGAGGCTTGTATTAAAGCCATGATCTCCAGCGCCTCCTTGTGGTCTTTAGAATAAACACTAAACATATACATAGATTGTAATGTGTGGAAGGCAAAGACATAAGTGGCCGAGAGTTTTCCATACATTCAGGTGGTATAGATTAACTGCAGTGATAAATATTGAAAACTTTGTTTTTCCAGTGCACAATATTTTATGAAATATAATAATACATGAAAATACCATCAATAATATTCAATGTTAGAAAAACAGAATTTATGGTATTATGGAGACACAGCGCCATCTAGTGGAAATAAAATATGATTCAATATTATTAAAACAATATTAGCACAACTAATATATTACATATTATTACTAAATATTATAGTAAACCATCAATTAATCTTATCTGCAGTGCACATAGAATTATTATGATGACAGCACCATCTAGTGGATAGAAGGCAGATCTACAGCGTCCATAAAACTATTATGGTGATGGAGCGCCATCTTGTGGAAAGAAGTCAGAACTATAGTGCACATAGAATTATTAGTGATAACACCCTCTAGTGGATAGAAAACAAATCTATAATGTACATGGAATAAGTATGGTGATAGAGCGCCATCTAGTGGAAAGAAATCAGATATTTGCTTTAATTGACTACAGCTATAGTATACTAAGAAATAAAGAAAACCTGAACGCGTAGACATATCGTATGTCTGATAGGCTTCATATAACAGAGCCTCTCCATTCTGCGGTGGGGTCTGAAAGGATAGACTGTTATCTAGGTCACCATAGCTATTAGTCCCGGAGTTCTTAAGTTATCAGCAGCTACTCTGTGTGGGTTATGTGTATATATTTTTTTTTTTTTAAAAAAGGGATCATATACTGCGGGTTGGCTTTAAAAAAAAAAGAGGGTCATAAACTGTGGGGGCCTTAAAAAGCAGCATCATATACAAAGGAGGGCAAAAAAAAATAGGGGGCACTATACTATGTTATATTTTGGGAGGGCACCTTTCTATAGTTCACCTCAGGCAGCAGAGAGGCTACGATCACCCCTGCTTATACTCTAGTCACATCAAAAGCTACATCTAAAATAGTGCAAAAAGCTCCCAGACCTCACCATAAGTCATATAATGCCTTATACTCTAGTCCCATTCAAAGCTGCATCTAAAATTATGTTGAATGCTGCCAGACCTCACCATGAGTCATATAATGTCTTATACTCAATTCACATCCAAAACGGTGTCTAAAATAATGCAGAAAGCTCCCATACCTGATCAGGTGATATTTAACGTCTTATACTCTAGTCATATCCAAAGCTGCATCAGAAACCTGTGTCGGCAAACTCTCAGATCTTCCAGATCTCATATGTCACTGCTGGACTGATTCAGATTCTAGCTGCATTGCAAGGGAAATAACATTTACAGGGATTGTTCAGACCTACAACTTCTCCAACAGCCCTTCTTCCCAGGAAATACAGGGGCATCTCAATAAATTAGAATATCTGTGAAACGTTCATTCATTTCAGTAATTCAGTAATACAATCCATAATCAGCGTCTTCCATGATTGTGTGTCCTACTGAACCAGACTGAGGGACCATTTAAAGGCTTAGGAAACCTTGGCAGGTGACACTGAATTTACAAGACTGAACTGAACTTACAATATTCTAATTGTCTTAGATTTGGGTTTTCATTCCCTGTAATCCATAATCAACATTTACAGAAATAAAACACTTGAAATAGAAGACTCTGTGTGTAAAGAATCTAGAAAATATAGGAGGTCACTTTATTAATGTAATTACTGAAAGAAATAAAAGTTTCAGAGATATTCTAATTTATTGAGATGCAGCTGTAGATCTTACAGGGAATAACCCTATGGCCACAAGGGGGTGCGTGTTGGAACATGTTAGGGACCCGAAACAACCCCCCAGCTACGCACTTACATGACCCTGGACTTCCACACTCACCTATCACACTGGGCTATGAAGGAATGTAGCGACCCCCAACCTCCGCACCCCCACATAGTCAGCTGACACCGACCGCCACTTACGGTAGACGAGACACCGCTCACACCTGCCCCTCTGGCACACACAGTGAACGGCTGGCACAATGGTATATATAATGTAAAGGGTATTTTCCCCTCAGACTGTGAGGACTTCTTATAGCCGAGGACAATCTTATCAAATGTTAACATTTAATACACACAAAAAAGTTCAACTCTGAGTTACAGAGAGAAAAAAGACAAAACATAGAAGAAAACAGTGTACAAAATAAAAGGGAATAACACAGACCCCCGGACAGCCAACAAGCTCGGCTGTATCTCCAGTTATCTGATAAAGGGGGTCCGTGTTCCCCAATCGTATTCCTGTATGCGGATGATTATAAAACACGAATTATGACAAACATGTCTACAGGTTCCCAAGACTAAACCATCCCGCAGCTGGACTGCAAAAAGACACTTGGCTTCTTTCTCTATAATGAAATCAACATCTTGCACCTAATTTGACACTTGCAGCTTGGGGTGTGTATTGTGACTCCAGGTAACATATACAGTAGTCCTAATACAAGACATCGCTACAACGATTAAAAAAAAAGTTACGACGACAACCAACAGAATATTTTACATAACAGAACTCTGTGTCTGTAAATGAAATGGCTGTCTTAGAAAGAGATTGCAGCTTTGGATGTGACTGGTGACATAAAAAAAGATCAGTCCATAATAAGTAAAGTTGAAATGATTAAACTCTTACAAGGTCTTGATCTATAAACCAGACGCCGGAGACCTATAGATGACCTCAACAGATCACAAATCTCCAGCCTTTCCGTTGCTCTCCAGCGCCCTCCTGCCATTTGCAGTGTCACACGAGATACCACTCGGGGATAGAAGGTCACAAAACTTTAATTTTTTCCAAATCCCTGATGATTTTCTGACTTTATGAAAATCAATCCAAAAGTTCCTCATAATAAGATTTCATCTTTCAGCAAGTACAGAATTGACCCGGCGGCGGGGACAGGAGCCGATCCCAACGTGATTGATGGTTTTTGGGTGGCATTTTCTAATACTGTAATGTTCTGTTCTCATTGATTTTCATGTCACTCTGTAATCTGTGCGTATTTATTGCCCAGTAATATTCTATTGATCAATTTGCACCGTCGAGCTGTTTAATGGCTCGAGGAGAAAAATCTCAAGTTTATTATTAAGAGCGCGATTCATGACATACAGGAAAGGAGGGGAAAGGGTTAAGTGAACAAAACTGCAGCAATGATAAAGAAAATTCTGGGATGACTGTATCCAACTCCTGTATCTCAGCCTTCACATTTGATACACAGAGGGGTCCAGGAATCTGAGATACAGGGAGCTGTAGGGCCCTGTCTGTGATATGAAGGCGGTGCTGGGTATTTACAGCTTCTCTTCTCCTGGCTCTGCAGGCAAAGGGTTAATCATACTGATATTAGGATCAGTACATGACTTGTATTATACTCCAGAGCTGCGCTCACTATTCTGCTGGTGTAGTCACTGTGTACATACATTACATTACTTATCCTGTACTGATCCTGAGTTACATCCTGTATTATACTCCAGAGCTGCGCTCACTATTCTGCTGGTACAGTCACTGTGTACATACATTACATTACTTATCCTGTACTGATCCTGAGTGACATCCTGTATTATCCTCCAGAGCTGCGCTCACTATTCTGCTGGTGCAGTCACTGTGTACATACATTACATTACTTATCCTGTATTATACTCCAGAGCTGCGCTCACTATTCTGCTGATGGAGTCACTGATACAGATTTATTATTCTTTGTATGGCAGTTTTCTAGTGTACAATGCATGAAGAAATTACAATTTTTTTTTTGGTGCAACTAGCTACCGCATTGCACAAAAAGATTATACATTACTCCATAAATCTATCACTCAGACCCAGCATCGTGCAGGACATATATAGAGAAGTACTGACATGTATAAACTCATGTTAGCTGCAGCATCAGTCTCAGCCAGCGTCTCCTTTATCTCCTGCTGCTCCTTCCCCCCTCTCCTCACTTCTTCAGGAAGCATATACAGTGCTGGCCAAAAGTATTGGCACCCCTGCAATTCTGTCAGATAATGCTCAATTTCTTCCAGAAAATGATTGCAATCACAAATGCTTTGGTAATAATATCTTCATTTATTTTGCTTGCCATGAAAAAACACAAAAGAGAATGAAAAAAAAAAAGTCAAATCATTGATCATTTTACACAAAACTCCAAAATGGTCCGGACAAAAGTATTGGCACCCTCAGCCTAATACTTGGTAACACAACCTTTAGACAAAATAACTGCGAACAACCGCTTCCGGTAACCATCAATGAGTTTCTTACAATGCTCTGCTGGAATTTCTCCAGGTCCCTGAGATGTGAAGGTCGCCTTCTCCAAACTGCCATTGTGAGATCTCTCCACAGGTGTTCTATGGGATTCAGGTCTGGACTCATTGCTGCCACTTTACAAGTCTCCAGTGCTTTCTCTCAAACCATTTTCTAGTGCTTTTTGAAGTGTGTTTTGGGTCATTGTCCTGCTGGAAGACCCATGACCTCTGAGGGAGACCCAGCTTTCTCACACTGGGCCCTACATTATGCTGCAGACTTCATAATGCCATGCACACGGTCAAGCAGTCCAGTGCCAGAGGCAGCAAAGCAACCCCAAAACATCAGGGAACCTCCGCCATGTCTGACTGTAGGGACCGTGTTCTTTTCTTTGAAGGCCTCTTTTTTTCCCTGTAAACTCTATGTTGATGCCTTTTCCCAAAAAGCTCTACTTTTGTCTCATCTGACCAGAGAACATTCTTCCAAAAAGTTTTTGGCTTTCTCAGGTAAGTTTTGGCTTTTTTATATCTCTGGGTCAGAAGTGGGGTCTTCCTGGGTATCCTACCATAGAGTCCCTTTTCAGTCCGCCGACGGAGTACGGGTTGACACTGTTGTACCCTCGGACTGCAGGGCAGCTAGAACTTGTTTGGATGTTAGTCGAGGTTCTTTAGCCACCATCCGCACAATCTTTCGTTGAAATCTCTCGTCAATTTTTCTTTTCCGTCCACATCTAGGGAGGTTAGCCACAGTGCCATGGGCTTTAAACTTCTTGATGACACTGCGCACGGTAGACACAGGAACATTCAGGTCTTTGGAGATGGACTTGTAGCCTTGAGATTGCTCATGCTTCCTCACAATTTTGCTTCTCAAGTCCTCAGACAGTTCTTTGGTCTTCTTTCTTTTCTCCATGCTCAATGTGGTACACACAAGGACACAGGACAGAGGTTGAGTCAACTTTAATCCATTTCAACTGGCTGCAAGTGTGATTTAGTTATTGCCACCACCTGTTATGTGGCACAGGTAAGTAACAGGTGCTGTTAATTACACAAATTAGAGAAGCATCACCTGATTTTTCAAAGGGTGCCAATACTTTTGTCCACCCCCTTTTTTATGTTTGGTGTGGAATTATATCCAATTTGGCTTTTTGACAATTCTTTTTGTGGTTTTCCATTGAAGACAAATTAAATGAAGAGATTATTACCAAAGCATTTGTGATTGCAATCATTTTCTGGAAGAAATTGAGTATTATCTGACAGAACTTCAGGGGTGCCAATACTTTTGGCCAGCACTGTATGTCATCTGATCCCTGTGAACTGACAGTTCATCTTGGGAAACCAAGACTGATTCAGTAAAAACTTCAGCGTTATGTCAGTTTAATGCAATATTCTGTGTATTCAGCATTTCTAGTGCAGAGCTCCAAATCCCGACTGTATTTACCACTAGGGGGCACTTACTACAATTTGCTGCCCATCTATGACCACATAGTCATTATTTGCCCCTCCCTCACAATGTACTTGCACACCCTGCCCCAGACCAGCACCTATAGGATAAACGCAGCCAGCGGCGATTTACTGATTGGACAAAGTTCACACCGGAAAAAAAAAATGATTTATTGAAAAATAAATTTTCCCTAGAATTTCTTCTCTACAACAATGAAAACCGAAAGCGTTAGGTTTAAAGATGCAGAATCGACATTTACAACTGCTCTGAAAGCTTTATTTTAGCAACACTATAGAAATCGGTACAATCTCTAACCCCGTGATCGGGAAATGTTGGAACGTTACACTAGTGCCTGTCAGTGCAAAACTGACAGGCAAACCATCCGGACATGCTGCAGGCTGACCTGGGGGACGTTCGTACAATCCTGGCTCCGCCTGATCATGTGGCGGGGACCAGAGAGCGAGGACCTAGTGGTTAAATTGGGTTTTTATAGTATTACAAATTTTTGATGATGATGTTTTTAATTTTTCATGTTGTGATCTATATTTAAAAAAAAAATAAATAAAAAAAAATTCTAAAAATCGTGCAATTTCAACTCTTACCACTAAGCCTAAAATAGTTTGTGATGTGATCTCCTGCAGATGGGCCATAGACACAATGATCTGGAGCAGACTTCTATGGGAGAGTTTTCTGGGCATGCTCTGTGCAGAGAGGGGAGTCGATAAGATGTGACATTACCTATTGTGACTGGTGGATTTTGTGACCTATCTACATATACATGATCGCTGTGATCATCTGTGTGCTGTAAGTGAGGCAACTGCTGCAAAGAAACCACCTATTGAAAACAATATAATTTGGCTTAGTGGCCAAAAAGAGTCAGAACTGCAGGATTTTTAGGATTTTTTGTTTTTTTAATGTAAATAATATGGAAAGTTTTTGAAAACTTCACCATTTAACAAAACTTTATTTAAAAAAAAAAAAAAAGTTTCTAGCGGTTTTGCATATCATTTGTAAGTTTTTGAAGGATCACGTATAGGACACACGGAGAGAAATTTACGGATCTACTGATCATGGCCATTGTTGTGCCAACATATCTGGTTTCAAAAAGATTGTCCAAAGAATTTTTGGAGGACCCAATTGGGGCAATTGTTCCAACAAAACCCGATTCACAAAACAACCTTTAAAGAGTTAAAAGGCACATACTGTATTCAAATTAAATTAAGACACAAAAGACAATTCCAAAGAGACACAAAAACACGGAATCCGAAATGTACAAGGGACAGCGAAAGAACCACAAAAACAAACCCCGCCCCCCGAGGAACAAAACAAAAATTTTATACATGTGCAAATTAATTTGCATATATGATAATGAGGTCCTCATCGTCATCTTAACAGTGTGTATTGTATTCAATTTTCACCAGTGGGGGAAAAAAGAATAAGGTAGAAATCAAGAAAACATTTAAAAAAAAAAAATCCAAAAAGTTTCAAAAATTTATTTTCTTTCACTTTTCATCCCCTCAGTTGACTTTAAACGTGGAACAAAAGGGTTAACACAAAAATTCGAACAGAACTAACAACACAGACAAATCAGTGCAACAAATCCAATGAACACAATGCCCTTTTACGCGCGTCTTTTTGTTTAGGGTGTGACGAGATTTCTTAGATCGAGCGGAGGAATGTGATACGTCACGTGTCCAGTAGGTGGCAGTGCCCCAGCTTGATTGGGATTTCTACAGATAACTTGGAATGTTTGGTTAAACTGTGACTTGTACCGTCAGGTGTGGACCTATAGGGGGCAGCGAGAGGCGCTTAAGGAATTCAAAACATGGATACTTTTATTCAAAAACAGCGCTACGATTATCTATAGGTTGTGCGCAATCTGCATTTGCTGCAATACCAGACACCACCTGTGGACAGGTGTGGCGCTATTCCTAAAAGGAAGCAGCCATGTTTTCCCAACCCCTTCAATAGATCAAGGTTTTTGTCATCGGCCATCTCGCACACCCTTTTCGGATAAGTCCGGCATATCTGCCTCAAAAGTGTTTCATGTATTTTTTTTTTATTCTAAAGCAAAACATTTTTGTATCACTTGATCAACCGTATCCTGCTCAGTAGCAGTGACATTGGCATGGTGACCGGCTAGACCCTGGATTTTCATGGTGCCCATTATGGCAGTGATACTGCAGACAACCACAAGGGGCACTGCAGGATGTTGTATGACACACCAGTGTCCTGCACTCTTCTGTACCGAGGACCTCTGCTGGAGATTTGGAGTATGACATGCTGAAGCGAGAAGGATGCCCATACAATCCAGATGTATATGAATCCCATTTGGGGTTAAATGGCATTTATGGCCAGTGTAAATATTTAAAGAGACACTACAAGAAAAAGTGACACCAGCTTATTTCTAGTGCAGGGCCTAAAGGGGTGGAGCCCAACACAAGATTTCAACTCTAAACAGCCCCGCCTGGTGGTTTCAATTAGTAAAGTATATGTTCAACTAAAGATAAAAATACAAATTTTTAATCAAATTTTAACATTTTGTCAGCTTTGTTTGAGTCAGGAAAAAAAAAAAAAAAGTTGTTGCTCCTCTGTAGTCAGGTTATGTAGTCAGGACCGCCCTTAGCTAGCTAATAATGGACTTGGGAGGTGGACCTGACTACGACAACAGAGTACCGAGCAGCAGCCACTTGATTTCTTTGTTTTACTTCAGCAAAGTCTACAAATTTTGGTATTTTTACTTTTTATAGAAATATATGCAAAGCCCTTAAAGTGAAATTACACGTCAAGAAGAGGAGACTCCACATCCTGTATTAGGGTTGCAGTAAATTCTACTTTTCCATTATTAGGGGCGAGGAAAAAAAAAAAAAAAAACCTCTACATAAAATTCTGGAGAAGCTGTAGCTTGCTTCTTATTCCAGCCAAAAACCTACTGATTGGTCACGGTCAACTGGACTCTGTTAAAGGGGTCTTTCAGGAATGGGTTAAAACAAAAAAACCCACAAGTCTCCTCCTTGACCCCGCCCAGCTTCTATTCTGATGCTGCCTGAGGTCTCCGTCGGTCTCTAATGTCTGAACCCTCTCGTCACACCGGAGATACGGATTAGCCAATCAATGGCCACAGCAGTGACCCCGCCTCAGGCACGGATTGGCTGAGCAGCATCTCTTGTGTTTTAGAGGCACCAGAAGTAGAGACCAGTGGGGGACCTGGGAAGAATCAGAATGGGAGCTGTAGGGGGTGCTTTTATTTTTTTTTTTTAAACCATTCTGAGCTTTTTGTAAAAAATATTTACCTGTCAGAAAACCCCTTTAAATCTGTCCCCTTTAAATTGCTAGCGCCTTTAGAAATCCTACTTTCAGCTTTAAAAATTTTTTACGTAATCAAAAAAAAAAAGTAATCCATGTACTGATAAAGCATCCAGGGGTAGTCAAGTGACAGCCCAACTACAAACTGGAACTTCAGATTCAAGCTTTTGGATCCCCCCATCCAATACACGACGCCAGTATACCCCTCCCCAGTGCCCAGTGAAGACCGCCCAGACTCCCCATCACCAAGCCTATAAAGTCAAAAATTTATTTCAAGGGTTTGTTCACCCTCAATCTAATTTTTGTATTGTTTCTACGCCCCTAAAACTAACCAATTCCCATCTTTTTCTGTCTACAGCGCCTTTGAAGAACTATGTGTCTCCATGGTAACAGCCAACAAACCCCATGTAGTCTGATTCTGCAAGGATACTCTCTTCTAACTGTCCCCTTCCTTCTTGGTTTTCGATAACCTACCAAAATTTGTCAAGAACTAGAGAAGAGACAAAGGGTAATCTAACTGTTGGATCTGACGACATAGTGTAGTCTGTTACCGTGGCGATCTATAGATCTGCCTAGAAGCTGTAGATACAACACAATGTGATATTGCCAACTGAGACTTTCTGCAGTGTCTTCCTTTAAGACACACGGGCCCAACATAATATACTTGCAAAAATAGACCTTCCGTGTGGCGTTCCCTGAGGTTTCTCGTGCCTCATGCCTCAGCGGCGCTTCAGATTTTGGGTTGAACACCTGACACCATGGCTGCCTTCACTCCGCACAGCTGAAAGGTATAGCTCTAAGGTCAAATATTACAGAAACCCTCAAAAAACATAAAATTATTACAAACGTAAAAAAACAAAAAAACAAAACAAATGTACACCCTCTGCGTCATAAATACCTAAATAAAAAACTCCACATATGTTAAATATATACATAATTATCTCACAGACATGCCCTTAAAAAACAATATACTGTACAAGCTGTATATATATATATATATATATATATATATTTCTCTGTATTTCTAATGCTACTGTCTCTTTAAGTACTGGCTTTGTCTAGACTACCTCCATCACTAGCTAAGACAGTATTAGGACCACACAACGGTTTTATAAATGGTTTTGTCCCGAAGGATCCTGGGAGGAGCTTAGTGTGTCATGAACCAATCACACGGCAGTGTCTGTGACCTCAGGGGCGGGGCTTCTTTTTTTTTTTTTCTTCGCACACGGCCACAAAAACTTGCAACACCAGCGTTGCGAACCTTCAGTAGCTTATCTTGTGGAGTAGTCATGCGTTAGGATGCGGCCGGCTGTCTATGTGTCGCTTCACCACGACCTCTGCAGCATGCGGTGAGGCTTGACTATAAAATGGCGTCCTTGCGTTCCCGTGACGTCTCATGGGGCGGGTCTGCTCAGCAACACCGCGGACGGCTTTGGAAATTTTTTTTTTGGATGAGCAGCGCAGAGGTGGAAGGTTACAGGATATTCTCAACCGTTCCGTTCACGTACTTCCAAGACGTCCCTGGCGTTAAAAGTGCGTCCCTTGGAGGGGGCGAAACGCTCGCCCGTCTCCAGGAATGCCGATGTGTAAAGAAGGCGAGAAGCCTTAAAGTGCCCCTGCACCAGCTATGAATAGATCCCATCCAGATGGGAAGGAGGAGGGTGTGCGGTGCTATAGACAGTCCCTGCAGATCGCCACCTGTCCTTTCATGTAGTCTCTGCAGGGACAGACCCTCTGAGTGTTGGGGTGAGACCCCGCGCAGCTGAACAATAACAGATCCCCTTGAAACACGCAGTGGTTTTTTTTTCTCGTCAATGGACGGGACCACAATGTCGTTCGCGGTGTCCGATGACTGGCAGTGGATCCCGAACCTACGGAAGAAACAGATCTATAGATCAGTCTATGAACACGTCATATACAGTATATACAATGTATACTATGGTCGAGGCATTCATCTATTACAATATTCACAGCAGCAGGAGAAGAGTGGGACGATTTTGTGAGGGGCAGTGACCGGTGTAGTAAGGACAGAGCTGCATGCAGCAGGGACAGTGGGAAGAAGAGCATGGAGACAAGTGGGAGGTCAGAGGTGGAAGTTACATAGGAGGAAACGTGGGGTCTACAGCAACACAAAGTATTTCAGGAGAGGAGTGTGCCGATTTTGTGGGAGGCAGTGACCTGTGTAGTAAGGACAGAGCAGCATGTAACAGGAGCAGTGACATGATGGGAGGAGGAGAATACGGCAAGACAAATTATATAGCAGGATCTACAGCAGCATAAAATATTTCAGGAGAGGAGTGTGCTGATTTTGTGGGAGGCAGTGACCACTGTAGTAATGTAGTAAAGAGAGGCAAGTAACAGGGACAGTGGGAGGACAAGCATGGAGACAAGGGGAAGCTGGGAGTTACATGGTAAGAGATGCAGGGCCCACAGTACAGCGTATTTCAGGAGACTAGTGTGCTGGTTTTGTGGTAGACAGTGACCAGTGTAGTAAGGACAAAGCGGCATGTATCAGGCAGTATTGAGACAAGTGGGAGGTCAGAGGAGGGATTTAAATAGTAAGAGATACAGGGCTCAAAGCACACAAAGTATTTCAGGAGAGGAGTGTGCTGCTTTTGCAACAAACAGTGACCTGTCCAGTCATATAATGATAGTAAGGGCAGGGCTGCATGTAACTGAACGTGACAAGATGAGAGGGGAACGAAGACAAGCTGCATAGGGGAAGAAGCAGGGACCACAGCAGCACAAAGTATGTTAGGAAAAGGAATGTGCTGCTCTTGAGGGAAGCAGTGACTTGTCCACTCACATGATGTTATTAAGGACAGTCACATGATGGGAGGAGACTGGATGTTCATGTAGTCAGTTTACTGAGGACAGGGCTACATCTGACATGTGAGGACAACACAAGGAGAAGTGTCCACAGCAGCACAGAGTATTTCAGTACAGGGTGAGCGGCTTTTGTCCACTGTGACCGCTTCAGTTATGTGACGTTAGGAGGAATAAAACTAAACATTACAATGGTCACCACTAACCTGGACAGTCCTTTTAAAGCCATATATACCAGCTACAGGAAGAAGTAGTGATCTCTGGTGGTTGTAACACTACAACTCCCAGCAGGTGCCGTCACCTCGCGTTGCACAGTGTGGTTTGTACTTACTTGGCCAGGTCTTTGTCTTTGTTGAGATGCTGGAAGTACGAGGGCTCGCAGATGAGTTGCTTCTCCTGGCACACTTGCTTGCACGACTTGCCCGGCTCTGCTAACTTCACCTGCAGGGCGCTTAATGGCGGCCACATGACTTGTCCGTGACAGAAGTCCTGCGGGGGAAGAAGATTGATGTGAGAAGTGCAGCCTGCACATGCAGGGATCAGCCTATAGGTGGCAGCCAAGCCCCAAGTATGTCCTAGACCCGTGCAGTCAAACAGGCTCATATTGGATGTTTTGTGCCAGAGCATTTACATAGGATGGAATTTGCTAGATACAAGAAATAGAAGTTATCCATTAGCTGTGCAACAGGAGGCAACTACTGCTCTCTGTTATCAGCCATGTCTGTCTGGGGAAAGGCAGACTACAGTGTTATTCAATAAGATGATTACCAGGAGCTCAGTAAGCTAAGCGACTCTATAAGGGGTGCAGGAGACTATGCATAGGATAGCTCACTGATACTTGGGCGCCTACATATGGGGCCATAGCTTTCATGCAGTGCTCTCCAACCTGTGAATCTCTGCTGCTGCAAAACTACAACTCCCAGCATGCCCTGACAGCTGAGCACTCCAATCTGTGGTCTTCAGCCATTGCAAAACTACCACTCCCAGCATGCCCCGACAATTGTGCGCTCCAACCTGTGGCCTTCTTCTGTTACTATACTACAAATCCCAGAATACACTGACAGCTGTGCACTCCAATCTGTGCAAAACTACAACTCCCAACATTCCCTGACAGTTCTATCCAAACGGGGGATCTCCAGCTGTTGCAAAACTTCAATTCTCAGCATGTCCCGACATTTGTGCTCTCCAACCTTTGATGAAAAACCAATTCTCAGCATACCTTGACAACCTTACGTGAATGCTGAGGGTTGTAGTTTTACAACAGGTGGAGCTCCGCAGGTTCTAGACCATGGTGTTGTTACCACACCCTCGAGTACTGGAGCCAGTTCAGACTACCAAATCCGCAACCCCTGTGCTGCTATACCACCGAGACCTTGCACCCGACTACGACTACATGTCCAATGCTCTTGCAGGCTTCTGATCACAGTCAAATCTGAGGTTGCAGTCACCGTCAGGCAACCTAAGTATTTCCTCATACTGGAAAATATCTGAATTCTTTCGATTAAGGTGAAATTTTTGCAATTCCGAGTTCCTTTAAGTCCGTCCTTACCTGTTTTTCAATGAACGCGTTCACCCGCTGCAGCATTCCTTCACACGTAAACTCATAGGGCAGGTACGGTTCATCCTGCAAGAAGAGAAAAAAAAAAAAACTATGTAAGTAAATTTGCGCCATCAAGAGCCATTACATCGGAGCGAGCAACTCAAGCGAAATGGGTTGGATGTTTTAGGATCTGCGAACGTCTCCTCTGCCACTGAACATCACATCACATCACAGCGCCCGACACCTTCATCCCAATGGAGAGGCCTCTGCTACTCTGCAGGCTACGGGGAAAGTTCTGCATAGTTCAGAACATATCATCACCCAATATCTGCTGCCAGGAGGTGTTAACTTTGGCTGTCAAAAATGCAGTTCTGACATTTTGCTCGGCTGCAATGCTTGGGCTAGTACTGATTACATTTTAGAAGTTGGTGGACCCCATTACACATACATGAGTAGTCTGTAACCTGTCGCTCTAATGTTGGTTAACTACAAGTCCCAGCATGCTGTGGGAGCTATAACTGGGAAGTCACAGGCTGCAGACCACCATATATACCCCAAATCCTATTACACAGTTTCTTCTTCTATACAGATTCTGATACTTGGAGGATGCAGATGGCCGTATAATACGATTAATAGTCTATAAATGGAGCGTTTATCAGAAGTGAATTACAAAATCTGTTTGTGGGTTTGCCAGGAAGTGTTGCTGAGGCACGATATAGAGAAGTGGTTGAGCTGGGGCTAATCTTGGACAAGGAGGATGGTGGGATTGTTTAGCAATGAAATGATGTAGATGTGGCAAGAAAAGACAAAAATTTTCAACCTTCTGGTTCAATATGGCCTTCACCGCCTTCTCCACTTCATCAGGGTCGTTGATGTTCACCGTCCAGACGTGAGGTTTTCCTATATACACTTCAGCGTAGGGGTGCTGGGATGTTAACTGCAATAAAATGGATCAGGAAATTACACAGGTAGTTCAGGATTACAAAAAAGGGGCCAATATTTGGCCAGAAACAGCGCCACCCTTTTCTACTGGCTGTGTATGGTACTGCAGCTCATCTATATTTAGAGTACCACATACCCAGGCACAGCCCATGGACAAGGAAAAGAGTGACACAGACCCTTTACTAAACCTGGACAGGAATAGAGCTACATCTATGGTCTAACCCTTTAGTTCTTAAAGGGGATGTCTAGATTACAAAGGAAAATATTTTTAAATAAAAAATGGAATACAGAAAATCCCAGGATCGAGCTGCTAAGTGAGTATATTATCCTCTGGAGGACCCAACGCATCTGTTAAGACAGTCTATTGATTTTTAATGAGAACTGTGTAATACTTCTTTTGTCCTGCGAGGGCGCTGCAGAAAAATTAAATACTCTCCACCTAATTCCCTACAGATTACAGCCAATTTTTGGGGATCCCAGCATTGGGGTAACCCATGAAAAACTTAATCTTGGGGGAATCTTCAAACAAAAAGACTAAGAAATAGGCAAATCCTTTTAGGGTGATTTCACATAGCGGGATTTTTGCAAAAATCCCATCTCCCATTCATTTCAATGGGAGGTAGAAGATTCTATTTCTGGTAGCTGGAACAAAAAAAAAAAAAAAAAAAAAAAAAAATATCAGCCAGGGTAAAAAAATATTCCTTCGGCTCGAACCTCCCACCGAAGTGATCGGGAGCAGGAAAACATCCTGCCGCAAAACCCACAGTGTGAACTCAGCCAACATGGTGCAAACCCTTAAGGGGTCTATCTATTGTGGATGGTTGTAAGAGATGATGTTATTTACACAGACAAGACTTATCCCCCATACTTTACACTACTCACCTCTCGAAGCGTTGGCTTGCCTTTAAAAAAAGTCTGTATTCCTGCTGCTTTTTGGTGGGTCGAATTTAGGGTTCAGGAAAGCACAGCCATTGGCAATGGCTTCAAGCGGGGCCGGCCCTTCATATGGGAATCCCAAGCCTACAAAGAGCTGAAACGCAAACACATGGCGTGATCCACTGAGAAAAGACATCTTAGGTTTATGCAGCTAAAGGGGTTAAGGACAGGGATAGGGGATAAGAGTCCAATCGCTGGGGGTCTGACCGCTGGGTTCCCCAGTCAGCAGGAGGACAGGGGACTGGACGTCCTCCTAGTGAATGGAGTGCCAGTGCGATGACCTGGTGACCAACGCTCCATTCACTGCTATGGGCTGTCAGGACTGTAATCTCCGACAGTGCCCATAGTGGGGAATGGTGCACTGGGGGCAACAGGAGTACACGGCCGAATATGGTGGTCTCCAAACAGCAGAACTTTAAAAAGTTGCATTTGACCACCTGGCATACATCACTACATTAGTGGAGTGTGTGCCAAAAATATTGCAAAAGTTTGGAAGCAAAAGTTCAAAAAGTGGCAAAAGGCACTGGCAGAATAATAGAATACAGAAACAAAAAAATAAAAATCCCTTCAGGCATCCGATCACACATTAGCCACACTGTACTGGTCTTATTTATTGTGTGTAAATGCTGAACTGTAACGCAGCGAGGGAACGCTCACCCACGCAAATCTGATCACTGCCAAGAACATGGCGAATTATATGGAAACAGCAGGGCGTCCAAGGCTGCAATCTGGACCCTTCAGGTTATTCAGCATGTGTCACCAAGCCTGTAAATCTGAGTACAGCTGGGTAGAAGTTGGCATTTCATGAAAAAAAAAAAAAAAAAAGGGGCCCGTCCTGTGTGAACACTCACTAAGCAATGAAAATCAATAATAACCATGCAAACAATAAAAGCACAATAGCAAACAAAAATAAACTGTAATGTGTGAACTGTTCTGTAATGTGTGAATATGCCCCAGGGTCTATGGAGAACTCCACAAAACTTGTCTCTTTTAAAGAGGATCTGTCGTGTGTCCTGTGTGGTGTAGTATATAGAGGATCTGACCTGTGTGGTGTAGTATATAGAGGATCTGTCCTGTGTGGTGTAGTATATAGAGGATCTGTCCTGTGTGGTGTAGTATATAGAGGATCTGTCCTCTCTCCTGTGCGGTGTAGTATATAGAGGATCTGTCCTCTCTCCTGTGTGGTGTAGTATATAGAGGATCTGTCCTGTGTGGTGTAGTATATAGAGGATGTGTCCTCTCTCCTGTGTGGTGTAGTATATAGAGGATCTGTCCTCTGTCCTGTGCGGTGTAGTATATAGAGGATCTGTCCTCTCTTCTGTGTGGTGTAGTATATAGAGGATCTGTCCTCTCTCCTGTGTGGTGTAGTATATAGAGGATCTGTCCTGTCCCTGCGTGGTGTAGTATATAGAGGATCTGTCCTCTCTCCTGTGTGGTGTAGTATATAGAGGATCTGTCCTCTCTCCTGTGCGGTGTAGTATATAGAGGATCTGTCCTGTGTGGTGTAGTATATAGAGGATCTGTCCTCTCTCCTGTGTGGTGTAGTATATAGAGGATCTGTCCTCTCTCCTGTGTGGTGTAGTATATAGAGGATCTGTCCTCTCTCTCCCTGTGTGGTGTAGTATATAGAGGATCTGTCCTCTCTCCTGTGCGGTGTAGTATATAGAGGATCTGTCCTGTGTGGTGTAGTATATAGAGGATCTGTCCTGTGTGGTGTAGTATATAGAGGATCTGTCCTCTCTCCAGTGTGGTGTAGTATATAGAGGATCTGTCCTCTCTCCTGTGTGGTGTAGTATATAGAGGATCTGTCCTCTCTCCTGTGTGGTGTAGTATATAGAGGATCTGTCCTCTCTCCTGTGTGGTGTAGTATATAGAGGATCTGTCCTCTCTCTCCTGTGTGGTGTAGTATATAGAGGATCTGTCCTCTCTCTCCTGTGTGGTGTAGTATATAGAGGATCTCTCCTGTGTGGTGTAGTATATAGAGGATCTCTCCTGTGTGGTGTAGTATATAGAGGATCTGTCCTGTGTGGTGTAGTATATAGAGGATCTGTCCTGTGTGGTGTAGTATATAGAGGATCTGTCCTGTGTGGTGTAGTATATAGAGGATCTGTCCTCTCTCCTGTGTGGTGTAGTATATAGAGGATCTGTCCTCTCTCCTGTGTGGTGTAGTATATAGAGGATCTGTCCTGTGCGGTGTAGTATATAGAGGATCTGTCCTCTCTCTCCTGTGCGGTGTAGTATATAGAGGATCTGTCCTCTCTCCTGTGTGGTGTAGTATATAGAGGATCTGTCCTCTCTCCTGTGTGGTGTAGTATATAGAGGATCTGTCCTCTCTCCTGTGTGGTGTTGTATATAGAGGATCTGTCCTGTGTGGTGTAGTATATAGAGGATCTGTCCTCTCTCTCCCTGTGTGGTGTAGTCCCCTATCGTGGGGTGTATCTGTCCGCTCTCTCCTGTGTGGTGTAGTATATAGAGGATCTGTCCTCTCTCCTGTGTGGTGTAGTATATAGAGGATCTGTCCTGTGTGGTGTAGTATATAGAGGATCTGTCCTCTCTCCTGTGTGGTGTAGTATATAGAGGATCTCTCCTGTGTGGTGTAGTATATAGAGGATCTGTCCTCTCTCCTGTGTGGTGTAGTATATAGAGGATCTGTCCTCTGTCCTGTGTGGTGTAGTATATAGAGGATCTGTCCTGTGCGGTGTAGTATATAGAGGATCTGTCCTCTCTCCTGTGTGGTGTAGTATATAGAGGATCTGTCCTGTGTGGTGTAGTATATAGAGGATCTGTCCTCTCCCCTGTGTGGTGTAGTAGATAGAGGATCTGTCCTGTGTGGTGTAGTATATAGAGGATCTGTCCTCTCTCTCCTGTGTGGTGTAGTATATAGAGGATCTGTCCTCTCTCTCCTGTGTGGTGTAGTATATAGAGGACCTGTCCTCTCTCCCTGTGTGGTGTAGTATATAGAGGATCTGTCCTCTCTCCTGTGTGGTGTAGTATATAGAGGATCTGTCCTCTCTCCTGTGCGGTGTAGTATACAGAGGATCTGTCCTCTCTCCTGTGTGGTGTAGTATATAGAGGATCTGTCCTCTCTCCTGTGTGGTGTAGTATATAGAGGATCTGTCCTGTGCGGTGTAGTATATAGAGGATCTGTCCTCTCTCCTGTGCGGTGTAGTATACAGAGGATCTGTCCTCTCTCCTGTGTGGTGTAGTATATAGAGGATCTGTCCTCTCTCTCCTGTGTGGTGTAGTATATAGAGGATCTGTCCTGTGCGGTGTAGTATATAGAGGATCTGTCCTCTCTCCTGTGTGGTGTAGTATATAGAGGATCTGTCCTGTGCGGTGTAGTATATAGAGGATCTGTCCTCTCTCCTGTGTGGTGTAGTATATAGAGGATCTGTCCTCTCTCCTGTGTGGTGTAGTATATAGAGGATCTGTCCTGTGCGGTGTAGTATATAGAGGATCTGTCCTCTCTCTCCTGTGCGGTGTAGTATATAGAGGATCTGTCCTCTCTCCTGTGTGGTGTAGTATATAGAGGATCTCTCCTCTCTCCTGTGTGGTGTAGTATATAGAGGATCTGTCCTCTCTCCAGTGCGGTGTAGTATATAGAGGATCTGTCCTCTCTCCTGTGCGGTGTAGTATATAGAGGATCTGTCCTCTCTCCTGTGCGGTGTAGTATATAGAGGATCTGGCATCTGTCCTGTGTGGTGTAGTATATAGAGGATCTGTCCTCTCTCCTGTGTGGTGTAGTATATAGAGGATCTGTCCTGTGCGGTGTAGTATATAGAGGATCTGTCCTCTCTCCTGAGTGGTGTAGTATATAGAGGATCTGTCCTCTCTCCTGTGTGGTGTAGTATATATAGGATCTGTCCTCCTGCTGTGCGGTGTAGTATATAGAGGATCTGTCCTCTCCCCTGTGTGGTGTAGTATATAGAGGATCTGTCCTCTCTCCTGTGTGGTGTAGTATATAGAGGATCTGTCCTCTCTCCTGTGTGGTGTAGTATATAGAGGATCTCTCCTGTGTGGTGTAGTATATAGAGGATCTGTCCTCTCCCCTGTGTGGTGTAGTATATAGAGGATCTGTCCTCTCTCCTGTGCGGTGTAGTATATAGAGGATCTGTCCTCTCCCCTGTGTGGTGTAGTATATAGAGGATCTGTCCTCTCTCCTGTGTGGTGTAGTATATAGAGGATCTGTCCTCTCTCCTGTGTGGTGTAGTATATAGAGGATCTCTCCTCTGTGTGGTGTAGTATATAGAGGATCTGTCCTCTCTCCTGTGTGGTGTAGTATATAGAGGATCTGTCCTCTCTCCTGTGTGGTGTAGTATATAGAGGATCTGTCCTCTCTCCTGTGTGGTGTAGTATATAGAGGATCTGTCCTCTCTCCTGTGTGGTGTAGTATATAGAGGATTTGTCCTCTCTCCTGTGTGGTGTAGTATATAGAGGATCTCTCCTGTGTGGTGTAGTATATAGAGGATCTGTCCTCTCTCCTGTGTGGTGTAGTATATAGAGGATCTGTCCTCTCTCCTGTGTGGTGTAGTATATAGAGGATCTGTCCTTCTCTCCTGTGCGGTGTAGTATATAGAGGATCTCTCCTGTGTGGTGTAGTATATAGAGGATCTGTCCTCTCTCCTGTGTGGTGTAGTATATAGAGGATCTCTCCTGTGTGGTGTAGTATATAGAGGATCTCTCCTGTGTGGTGTAGTATATATAGAGGATCTGTCCTCTCTCCTGTGTAGTATATAGAGGACCTGTACCCTCTATTGAGGCTGTAAATTCTCGTACATTGGGATCTTTCACATATCCCTGTTTACATTTGGGATATAGATGGCTGTGTTAAGCACAAGTCCTTCCTCTTAGCGGGATTATGAGCAGACAATACCTGTAATATTCACCCATCCAACATTACAGGGAAATTGATATTTTGGTTACAGGGTGATGGTGTAGATGGGATCTGCTTGCTTAGCACTATACGGTATTAGGAGAGTAAATACGGGGATTAGTGCGGTATTATACTCAGAATAGGGAAGGACTTATACTAGGTTTATTCCAGCTGCTCTTCAGTGAACCGCACAAAGACGACAGCAAGTCATGGAGCGACATCAATAGGAAGGGAACAACACCCTTGTTACAGGATACCACCCATGGTGTGCCTATACCTACAGGGAGCGCTCTCTATAGTGACTGACCAATGGTGGGGGGTGGCCCACTCAAATGAAAAACACCATTTTCTCAGTTTCACCTCTTATAAAAATTTCAATAAAAAGTGATCAAAAACTATAGACATTCCCCAAAATGGTATAAATAAATAAATAAATAATAATAAAAAAAAAATGTACATCTCGCCCCCATACACGGAAAAATAAAAAAGTTACAGGTGTTAGAATATGGCAAAGTTTTTTTTTTTTTTTTTTTTTTTAAGGGTTAAAAAGTGAAAAAAAAACCCCATAAACTAAAACAATATAAATTTGGTATCGCCATCATCGTAGCGACCCATAGAATACAGGTGGCATGTCATTTTGGTTGCACAGTGAACGCCTTAAAAACGAAGCCCATAAGAAAGTCGCACAAACGCAGTTTTTCTCCAATTCCACCCAGTTCTGAATTTATTGGCATCTTTACATTGTATGGAATACTAAATGGAACCAGTTAGTCAGACCTTCTGGATTTTGGGAATTTTACAGCATTTACCTTATCTAATGGCGTCACCCTATAATTTTTAGTACATTTAAAGAACATTTCCACATTTCCTAGATGACATCTACAGAGACGTTTTCTAGTTATTTGCTTCCATTGTACTGGACCAGTTTTGCGTTTTTCTAGGTCTTTCCTCCATATACATTCACAGTCATTTTCGATATTCTGCTGGTTGCCACAGAAACAGACAACGGTTTAGCTACAACATGTAGTCAGACATGTGATGAAGAGGCGGAGCTCCCACAATGCACCACTCTCTGGTAACAGGAAATGTTTCTAACTGTGGAGATTTCCTTTACATAGTGAATTGTGCACATATAACCATATACATGTCTATATATGAGCGAGCAGACTCACTTTGGTCTCTCTAAGCAGGAACTGCAGGTCCCGGCCGCTGAGTATACCGTGATTCTTCACATAGTTGGGCATGTGGACTGTTCCCTTCTCATGGACAGTGCCATGGACTTCCATGTAGGTGTGGATGATATCCAAATATGTATTCTTGTCCTGTATAGGTAGAAGACATAGTAGTAAGTCACCAGACCATGTACATGAGATAAATGTGATTAATATCTTTGCAGTTTAATCAATAGAAGGGGTGGTGCCGCAGCAACAGCGCCACTCTTATCCATAGGCTGCATCAGGTATTGCATGACAGCTCTATTAAAATAGTTTGGGGGGGGGGGGGAATTTGATTGCTTCATATTTTTTTCCATCAATCAGTGCGAGTAAGTCTAGGCTCACACCTGCAGCAGGGAGTCTGCTCTTCTCTGAGAGAGAGGAAGTGCATTCTGGATAGAACATGCATGAACTCTGCTGACCAAAATTCTGCAGTGAGCCCCTGTCTACCCACACCGCCAGCTGCAGCGAGCTCGTCTTCCCACACCACTGACTGCAGTGAGCCCCTCTTCTCATACTGTCAGCTGCAGCGAGCCCGTCTTCCCACACTGCCGGCTGCAGCGAGCCCCTGTCTACCCACACCGCCGGCTGCAGCGAGCCCCTGTCTACCCACACCACTGGCTGCAGCGAGCCCCTGTCTTCCCACACTGTCGGCTGCAGCGAGCCCCTGTCTACCCACACTGCCGGCTGCAGCGAGCCCCTGTCTACCCACACCACTGGCTGCAGCGAGCCCCTGTCTACCCACACCACTGGCTGCAGCGAGCCCCTGTCTACCCACACCACTGGCTGCAGCGAGCCCCTGTCTACCCATACCACTGGCTGCAGCGAGCCCGTCTTCTCATACTGTCAGCTGCAGTGAGCCCCTGTCTACCCATACCACTGGCTGCAGCGAGCCCCTGTCTACCCACACTGCCAGCTGCAGAGAGCCCCTGTCTACCCACACCACCGGCTGCAGCGAGCCCGTCTTCTCATACTGTCAGCTGCAGTGAGCCCCTGTCTTCCCACACCACCGGCTGCAGCGAAGCCCCTGTCTTATACGGTCAGCTGCAGCGAGCCCCTGTTTTATACTGTCAGCTGCAGCGAGCCCGTCTTCCCACACCGCCGGCTGCAGCGAGCCCGTGCCTTCCCACACCGCCGGCTGCAACGAGCCCCTGCCTTCCCACACCGCCGGCTGCAGCGAGCCCCTGTCTACCCACACTGCCAGCTGCAGAGAGCCCCTGTCTACCCACACTGCCAGCTGCAGAGAGCCCCTGTCTTATACTGTCAGCTGCAGTGAGCCCCTGTCTTCCCACACCACCGGCTGCAGCGAGCCCGTCTTCTCATACTGTCAGCTGCAGTGAGCCCCTGTCTACCCATACCACTGGCTGCAGCGAGCCCCTGTCTACCCACACTGCCAGCTGCAGAGAGCCCCTGTCTACCCACACCACCGGCTGCAGCGAGCCCGTCTTCTCATACTGTCAGCTGCAGTGAGCCCCTGTCTTCCCACACCACCAGCTGCAGCGAAGCCCCTGTCTTATACGGTCAGCTGCAGCGAGCCCCTGTCTTATACGGTCAGCTGCAGCGAGCCCCTGTCTTATACGGTCAGCTGCAGCGAGCCCCTGTCTTATACGGTCAGCTGCAGCGAGCCCCTGTCTTATACGGTCAGCTGCAGCGAGCCCCTGTCTTATACGGTCAGCTGCAGCGAGCCCCTGTCTTATACGGTCAGCTGCAGCGAGCCCCTGTCTTATACGGTCAGCTGCAGCGAGCCCCTGTCTTATACGGTCAGCTGCAGCGAGCCCCTGTCTTATACGGTCAGCTGCAGCGAGCCCCTGTCTTATACGGTCAGCTGCAGCGAGCCCCTGTCTTATACGGTCAGCTGCAGCGAGCCCCTGTCTTATACGGTCAGCTGCAGCGAGCCCCTGTCTTATACGGTCAGCTGCAGCGAGCCCCTGTCTTATACGGTCAGCTGCAGCGAGCCCCTGTCTTATACGGTCAGCTGCAGCGAGCCCCTGTCTTATACTGTCAGCTGCAGCGAGCCCGTCTTCCCACACCACCGGCTGCAGCAAGCCCCTGTCTTCTCATATTGTCAGCTGCAGTGAGCCCCTGTCTTCCCACACCGCTGCCATATCCAGAGCATGCAAGAGAAAATCCTGGAATCGGCCAAGCAGCGTTCCCGTAAATACCATGTTCTATGAAAAGGATTAATGGAAAAAACAGAAAAGCAATCCAATGCCAACCCAAACTACCAGCTGGTGCCATGTAACACTATACGGCGGCAGCATCAGGATCGCTCCAGTCTACATGTAACAGACAATAGACAGCCTTAAGTACCGCGGCCTGACAAGCAGAGTCATAAATCCTACAAGTGGTTTTCAGTGGCCTAAGCCGTTTACAACTTGTACTCAATGTCATCCCAGATGTCATAAATCCTGACTAATATTACAAGCAGCTGCTGTGTACAGAACACAGACATAGCGGGCACCCACGACTGTAGTGCAGTACAAACATGGGGCGGGGTCATAACTGTAACCTACAGGAGATAAACACAACAGCAAAAACTTCTATCCTGTACTATAGTGTACTAGTAGGTACAACATTCCTGCTTGCTGTCAGTGAACGGGAACATTCTTGTTAACATCCAGAGGCTGAGAACCTGTATAGCTGTTGCGTCCAGCTCAGAGGCAGCCTGATCTGCATGGGGCCTATCAGTAAATTAGCATGGGAAGAGAACACCACATAACTGCAGGATCAGACTACACAGGGGTTGTTTGTAGTCTGTAACCATGGAGACACAGGTTTGCAGAGGAGCTGTGTACACAAAACATTTTATTTTTAAAAATCATGACTATTTGCAAAATTGTGTTACAGAGCCTTTCACCATCTCCACCTCTTTTCATCCTTTAATAGGCAGCACTGATTCTGGAACTGTTGGCATTTTTCCTCTAGCCCCCACCATTCCTGAGCAATCATTACTGTTCGTCTTGGTGCCTGATTTGCTAACTTGAGTCTCCAATGTCAAGTGGGTGGTGTCAGACAGGAGCAAGCAGGTGGGTGTGACTCTAAACAGCAGGTGGACAGTATAAGAATTTTGAGTCACGCCCTCTTGCTTGCTCCGGTCTGACACCACCCACTTGGCATTGGAGAGTCTAGTTGGCATATAAATCACCAAAACTAACTGAACTGATTGGTCGGGAACTGCGCCAGAATCAATGGAGGGGCACCCAACAAAGGAGGCAAAGAACTGGAGATGGAGAAGGTGGTGAAAGGCTAACACTTGAGTTGCACTAAGACAAGAGCAATATAAAAATTGGTTGCAGAAGTATCCATACCCTATAAGATGAACACAAGGACAAGGCTCCTGCACTGTCCATCTATGGGGTCTTAGGAACAGGTCTTTAGTAATCCACCATTTATCAGCTTCCACCAGCCTAGGAGGGTCAGCTAAGCCACATAGCCCCCTCCACAGCCGGACATCTAGGTCACCTTCACACAATGTAAGCCCCTACAGTTTACCCAAGCCCATATGCTCCATGCCTCAGGCCACAGCTAAGGAATGAAATTAATACGCACAGACTTGATCAAGCTGGTGGTTCGGTGGCAGCGCCATATGGCGGACAGCTTAAGGCTCTGCCATTATCCCCCGCTCCTTCTTGCAAAATACAAAAGAACGAATCTCAGCTATTTAACAATGCAGAAGTGTGCAAGTTGTTCAGTAAGGAAATCCATATAATCCCAATTCTCGCTGCCAAGAGGGGAGTTTCTTGCCATTTCTTGAAAATAATCTCGTGGGGTGGTCCAGATGGCGACTGCATTTATCATATTTTACTTCACCTGAAAATAGAGTTTATTTCTCATCACATCCTGGGGATACTCCAAGGACGCGCAAATGAAGAGAGACTTCGTTTCTAACCAGTTACTGCCTTAAAGAGCCAGAGCTTATAAAAGTAACCAGCTCCTAAAACCATTCACAGGTACACTACATAGCCAAAAAGTAACTGCACAACCAGATGTCAAATCTACATCAATGCAAATCCATGAGCAGCCTTGTGAATACTATTGTCGTTTTGGGTACGCAGTTACTATGCAGACCGATGTGTCCAAACAATTTCCACCGTCCAGTCATGTTACTTCTGTTCCTCCTTCCTGTTATATCCAATAGATAACAGAAGAGAGGGCAGAGGCATAAGAATAACGCATTATGGCAGGATCAGACTACATAGGTTTGTTTGTAGTCTGTAACTATGGAGACATACAAGTCTCCACTGGAGGTTTAGATGATACTATTTTATATCTGGCAGCCTCTCCATTCTGAGAATAGGCCCACCTCAGGGACCCCCCCACCCCATCCATACTGTCTAATAGATTATGGCAGGTTGGTTCCCCTTTAAGTGTGGCTAGCTTGTGACTCGGCAGACAGCGAGGTGACATTGCTCATGTGTACGCTGCTCTATTCCACATGTAAGTTGGTGAAGACATTAATGACTGGCTTTCATCGCCGCCGCAGTCACATCAGGGTTTATTAGCTGCTTCATACCACAGCGCCGGCATCTACTGCAGATAATAAGAGTCGCCTGGAGACTGTCACACTCATTTATACAGCGTGGGTACAAACTAAAACCAGCGTCAGGCATAGCAACCAGTCACCTATGCAACCTCACTTCATACGCCGTTTCTTTTTGCGCACTGTTTTCCCCGTGCCAGTAATTCTCCATACTCCAACTGATCACATTAAGGAGACCGGCGTCCCCCACCTACCCAAAAGAGTATCGCAGGCATCTCACTCTGCCGGTCAAAAATCCTACTTTGCTCTGATGAGGGGTAAATAACCCAAAACAGCTGCCTGCAGAGGGATTCTGACTTGACTATACCTAGTCATGTTCCAAGTCTTGTTAAAGAGGTGGACACTAACTTAAAGGGATTTTGTCACCAGACTCAGCCTCAACCCAGCCCTGCAGATAGATAGGTTAGGGTGACTTTTGAACCACTGCCTCTATAACCAAGAGATTGCTGGTTTTGTCAATGATTTGGAGTAACGAGAGAGCTGCCATTGCTCTAAAAAGGTAACAGCAACGCCCTCATTGCTCCAAAGAGCCCATTTGCATATTGACAAAAACAGCAATATATCTAATGGAGGTACTGCTCCACAAGGGGAAAACGCTGTTTGATTCAGGTTGACACTAACCTATCTATCTGCAGGGCTGGGGTGAGATGCTGGTTCTGGTGACACTAACCTATCTATCTGCAGGGCTGGGGTGATATGCTGGTTCTGGTGACACTAACCTATCTATCTGCAGGGCTGGGGTGAGATGCTGGTTCTGGTGACACTAACCTATCTATCTGCAGGGCTGGGTGATATGCTGGTTCTGGTGACAGTAACCTATCTATCTGCAGGGCTGGGGTGAGATGCTGGTTCTGGTGACACTAACCTATCTATCTGCAGGGCTGGGTGATATGCTGGTTCTGGTGACACTAACCTATCTGCAGGGATGGGGTGATATGCTGGTTCTGGTGACACTAACCTATCTATCTGCAGGGCTGGGTGATATGCTGGTTCTGGTGACAGTAACCTATCTATCTGCAGGGCTGGGTGATATGCTGGTACTGGTGACACTAACCTATCTATCTGCAGGACTGGGGTGATATGCTGGTTCTGGTGACACTAACCTATCTGCAGGGATGGGGTGATATGCTGGTTCTGGTGACACTAACCTATCTATCTGCAGGGCTGGGTGATATGCTGGTTCTGGTGACACTAACCTATCTGCAGGGATGGGGTGATATGCTGGTTCTGGTGACACTAACCTATCTATCTGCAGGGATGGGGTGATATGCTGGTTCTGGTGACAGTAACCTATCTATCTGCAGGGCTGGGGTGATATGCTGGTTCTGGTGACACTAACCTATCTATCTGCAGGACTGGGGTGATATGCTGGTTCTGGTGACACTAACCTATCTATCTGCAGGGCTGGGGTGATATGCTGGTTCTGGTGACACTAACCTATCTATCTGCAGGGCTGGGGTGATATGCTGGTTCTGGTGACACTAACCTATCTATCTGCAGGGCTGGGGTGATATGCTGGTTCTGGTGACACAAACCTATCTATCTACAGGGCTGGGGTGATAGGTTAGTGTCACCAGAACCAGAGGCCAAATTTGGCACACTCGCTTCTTCCAACAAGCCATATGAGAAGCAGAATTAAATTCATTAAAAAAGAAAAATCCACTTACCTTCCAGAAATTGTCGACTTTCCCGTAGACAAGGGACTGGTTCTGGCGTTTGATGTCATTCATGTGTCTGATGTCACTGGCGTTGAGATGCTGCTCCACCACGAACCCTAGGAAGCTGTTATCAGGTGTGTGCGCTGTACCCCGGGGGATAGAAGAGACACAGCACAGTGAATATCAGCTGCTACAAGGACGTTTATCCCGCTCCGCGGGGAATCTCGTAGGCAAATGCTTTAGCATCTCATTTGTCTTTGAACACTATCTTCAGTGCCGCACTGACTTCTGGAAACAGGAGAGACTGCTGACGGAAGACGTCTTGTCATATATCATGTCACTAACCGCAATACACCGAACATTCTTATCTATGCAGAGCAGCGTAAAATATCAATGTGACTAAGATGTAACTGCCAGGTATTACTGCAGCACACAGCAATAGAAGGGTCCGAACAGGGGTCACAGAAATGTCTCCTAATTCACCCCCAATAGTCACAGCACTGTCTACTACCCACCATTACAGTAGTCACAGCAATGTCTCTTACTTCACCTCCAATAGTTAAGGCACTGTCTGCCATCCCTCCAGTAGTCACTGCAGTGTCTTCCATTCATCATCCCCAGTAGTCACAGCATTGTCTCCTATTCACTGCCCCAGTAGTCACAGCAATGTCTCCTATTCACCTCCAGTAATCACAGCATCGTTTCCTATTCACCACCCCCAGTAGTCGCAGCATTAACTCCCATTCCCCAGTAGTCACAGCATTGTCTCCCCCCTAGCAGTCACAGCATTAACCGCAACCAACCAGTAGTCACAGCATTGTCTCCCCCCTAGTAGTCACAGCATTAACCCCAACCAACCAGTAGTCTCAGCAATGTCTCCTACTTCACTCTCCATAGCCACTGCATAGTCTTCCACCCCCCAGCAATCACTGCATTGTCTCTTATTCACTGCCCCAGTAGTCACAGCATTGTCTTCAATCCCCCCAGTATTGCTCCTATTCATCAACCCCAGTAGTCACTGCATTGTCTCCTACCCACCACCACCAGTAGTTATCTTCGATCGTACCCTGTAGTCACAGCAATGTCTCAAACTTCACCCCCAACAGTCACAGTATTGTCATCTCTTCACCACTGTCCCACCAGTAGTTAAATAATTGTCTCCTATTGCATCCAGTAGTCACAGCTCAGTCTGTGATTGCCCCCCAGTAGTCAACACAATCCCTCACTTCAGTCACACCAGTGCACCCACACCCTCCAATATGGAGAGCAGAGACCTCTAATACACAAGAACAAATAGTAATGGCTCCCACACTAGGGCAGGCAGAAGTCCCCTAACCCTCCAGTAGTCATAGCAGTACCCCCACCCCCCCAATAGTCACCGTTCCATGACTTCCTAATGATTACACATGGGTGACTTCAGTTTTCACCAGGGCTTCCACTTTCTAATCCACCTGTATAAAGACTTCAATATCTACTTAACCATTCCTCCTCCGTGCACAACCTCCCTGACGTCTACTGACAGCCGATGAGACAACAAAACATCTGAAGCCTCGGCGCCTCTTTGTGGCCGCAGTTATTTGTGTTTGGGAAGGTCGAAAGAGAGGAAATAAAAATCTATTCCAGCTTTTATGATTAAATGAAAGAAAATTCTTTCAATTGTCAGTTGGTATTAATTTTAGGCTGTCAGCGCTCCAGGCAGGTTTTCTGTGACCTCAGGAGGACGGCGAATATAAATTTCAAGGGTAAATTGTACTTTAACAAGTTTTCAGAAAAATGAATCACTGGACAGAGAGCTCGCGAGTCCCGGCTGGAGAGCGCTGCAGAATATTAATAATGTTTCCCATCTACTCGTCTCTATCAGCTATACCATATAAAACCCCTGACAGCCGGAGGCAGAATAAGACAACGGGGTCAAATCTACTTACACCCCATATTACTGCACTCCCCAAAATGGCAAAACTTCCAAGAAGACACTCATTGGCTGAACGGTTTTTCTCTCGCTACAGATTTGGCATACAAAGTAACCTGGAACATTTACATCAGAAGTTACAGTTCTTAAAAAAATATAATAATAATAATAATAATAATAATAATAATAATAATAATAATAATAATAATAATAATAATAATAATAATAATAATAATAATTATCATCATAATAATACCAATAATAATAATAATAATAAAAAAAATAATAATAAAATGAAACTAAGGAATGAATCACTAGAAAATTAAACAAAAAATCTTTAAAAATAAATAAATAAAATAAATAATATATTATATATATATATATATATATATATATATATATATATATATATATATATATATATATATATATATATATATATTTTTTTTTTTTTATAATATAATTTTCGTGTCATTTTGGCACCAAAAATGGCCTATTCTTTAAGTTGTTAAAACATTTTGGAGGAAATTTGTGATGATTTTAATTTCCCATGCCACTATATTTAAATGTAATACATCTTGAAATTTTCACTTTGGCCTAAACTGATACTTGCCAAGTCTATGTGGGCTCTCTTAGCAGCAGTCACCTCATTTACATCACAGACAGGATTACAATGGAAGATAACACCACTGAGCTATAATTGTATCCCCTACTGACAATAGATGATGTCACATCTTATCTACTCCCCCTCCCTGCACAGAGCATGTCTAGAAAACTCCCATAGACCTCAATGAGTTGGCTTCAGACTATTTCTGCCTATGGCCATGAGACTGCTGTAAAGTAGATCACTAAATGCTGTTAAAGGGAGTCTGTGCCCGGGATGAAGCATATTATAAAAGCACCAGTTAGATAAGTCTAAATGTAACACCTTCTTCACCATGAAAATGTGTGCCTCCCTTACCAAGATATTACATTTATTTACCAATATGCAAATGAGCAGTCTGGTGCACTGAAGGCGGATCCGTTGCTCCAAACTGCTTCACTCCACACTGCTCCAACATGCCCTCCTTCCCCCTCCCTTCTTTGAGTGACAGGGCCAAGGAGCTATTGTCACCTGGCCCTGTGTTGTCATGTTCACGTCAGTACAGAGTGCTAGGGATCGTAGCAATTTGGAGTAAAGGAAGTAAAGGTGCTCTAGACTGCTCATTTGCATATTGTGAAATAAATTAATATCTTGGCATAGGAGGCGCAAATATTTATGAAGAAAGAGGCGATACATTCAGGTGAGACAGACCTATTGATTTTGCTGCTGGTTTAATATGCTTCACCCTGATGACAGACTCCCTTTAACAGAGCAGAGGAGAAGCTCAGGCAAGATGGCCGCCCCCATAATTATGTACAGAAAATAGAAATTAAAAAAAAAAAAAAAAAAAAATCAGATTAGGAAAAAAAGCGATAGATTTCACCATCTACTTTTAATGCACAAATTAAAAAAAAAAAAAATTGGTGAGAAATTCCTTTTACAAATGTGATAAATAATGCAGGCTGAAACTGGAAGAGACGTTGCGTGACTGCTGGTAATACGCTTTCCTTTTTTTCTGTTATCGGCACATGGACAATCAAATTTAGGCCAAGCAATTTGCAAAAGTCAATGAACCCACAACAGCATGTCTAGCACAGCAATTTTGGGGATCTCCTCCCATCGCAACCAATCTATACAGATTACTCAGGTCTTCAGGGTATAGGACACCTGCCAATACTCAACCTATACATCTCTCTGTCTCTTGCCACCATATTGGTGGGTTTCAGCTTTTCAGCCTGCGAATCCCACAATACCCTTTAAGGGCAGCTATACCCAACAAATTAGAATTCTTTTCTACGTTTTGCACCAGATTTTATACGGATTCTATGTAACCCGTTGCATCTCTAATGTCCTTTTTTTTCCGTCTAGGGATGAAATGTCCCGATGTTGCTAATCTGTCTGATGTCTCCGTCTTCTGTATCTAGATAAACGTAAGACAAATCTATAAAACCAAAAAATGAGCAGCGGGGATCAATAAGCAATTTGTATTCACTTAGCTGATGTTTTCACCGTCAATTGAAATCTACAGTACTTCATTAAAATTAATGTATCAAAGGCAGTAAAGAATCAGGACGGCTCCCCGAGGATTAGGGGTTTTGTATCAAATAACAAAACGAGTTCTCCAGAGGAGTCAGCGATACCTGCAAACATTACAATCCTGGCCACGCTTACGAAAATATTACATTTAATGCCATTGGGTGTACGGCTTTAATCCTTAAGTCTCTGTACCCAAGATGTTTACCAAACATAGCAGTAAGATGCAGAATATATGGTGTCTGTACTGCATCAATCCACCTCGGAGCTGTGCCCCATAGACAGATTTGTATAGATATTACTAAATTAGCATGAACTGAATTGGAAAAATCTGATGACTAAATCAGGCCGAAGGAAAGGCGTTCCTACTGCTAGGCTGCTTTCTGTGTTATCCAGGGTGGTAGTCAGACTTGGTGTGTTTTGTAGATATTGTTGTATGGCTATTGCTAGCCTGGTAACCAGTATTGAAATGAATTAGAAAAATCTGATTACTAAGGCAGACTAACGGACATTGTGTTTTCACTGTTAGGATTTGTAGCTCTTATACTTCTCCCTTCTACTCAATCCACTCCTGGCTTTGGCTCAAAAAAACGCAGCAAAATCTGCAACAAAAAAAAGCTGCGTTTCCCACAATGTGGCACCTCATCCTAAGGCTGGGTTCATATCTGTGTCAGAGTCGACAGACCTGAACGAAGGACACCCTGGCGCTAGAGTGAACCTAGCGTAACAGAGACAATCTTTCGGCTTGCTTCCCTGTGTAAAAATTTCCTAAAAGTGAAGACACTATCATACAGTCTGCCTTAGTGATCAGATTTTTCTCATTCATTTCAGTGCAGGTTACTGGGTCAGCAATAATCATACAACATATGTACATAACTATAAAACTGAGATCAAATGTCTGATTAGCTTTGTGGGCCACATAAATCGCAGCCTAGTAGTACAGACTTCTACATCTCTAAACTGGATTTATTAATCAGATTACAATCCAGTCCATATTCTTAATTTATCAATATCTATACAAAGATATCTACAGAGCACATCTTAAAGACAGATTGGCACAGTGAACATTGAAATACAGCCTAGTACTATAGATACTATATATTTCTGCCTACTTTATTAATCAGATTTTTCCAATTCAATATCTATATATATATATATATATATATATATATATATATATATATATAAATAATCTATAGAATGCAGCTTAATGTGTGAATGACACACTGGACATGGCACACACACACACAGTCAATCTTTCAGCTTGCTTCGCTTGATAAGATTAGAGACGAAATGTTCATTAAACCTGCTTTATTAATCAGATTTTTTACAATTCCGTTCATATTCTTAGTTAAGATATATTATACATATAAAAATATAGACAGATAGATACATCATACATACACAGATCTACAGAGCTCACTCCAAGACGGATTGGCACAGTGGACAACATGAAAAAGAGCCTAGCACTATAGACAGCATACAATTTCAGCTTACTTTATTATCAGATTTTTTCTAATTCAATATCTACAGATCTATAATGCAAAAAAGAGTCTAGAGACACAATCTTTCAGCTTGCTTTGCTGTGTAAAACACCAGTGAAGACACTATCATTCAATCTGCCTTATTGATTAGATTTTTCTAATTTATTTCAGTGCAGGTTACCGGGTCAGCAATAGCCATACAGCTATCTACATATCTACAGAATGAAACGCAAAAATTTAGCAGAAACACAAAAAGACACCATCGTACATCCTGCTTTATTAATCAGATTTTTACAATTACACTCAAATTCTTAGTTTTAGTAATATTTATACAAACCAGAGCACAGCCTAAGATAGACTGGCACAGTGGACACCGTGGAAAACAGCCTAGCACTATAGACACTATTTCAATTGACTTTATTAATCAGATTATTTTTATTCAATATCTACAGAGCACAACTTTAAAAGGGGGTTCTCATCTCAGAAGATAACAGAAGCTGCTCAAGAAACCTTTCTAGCACTTAGCAAGGCTAAAAATCTGAAAGCAGTATGCAGAAACAAGGAGAGAAGACCATGCATGTGGCTTGGAGCAGGGACAGACTCATCACTGCGACCTGAAAGCAGGTCTGTGACCTAGGCAACCAGCTGTAAACACTGAGGAGAAAGATTTAGCTGTATCTGACAAACGGAGCAAGACAGATAAAGCAATGTATAGGATAAAACACTTCAGTCAGCTAAAGCTACAAGTCTGAATATGATTATTGGGATGGCAATACCCCTTTAAGTTTAAATGACACTGAGACATGACAAAAATCAATCTTACAATAGAGACACAATCTTTCATCTCGTGTTATTAGATATTTATAATTGACTTCATGTTAAATCAGAGATATCTACAGAACAAGAACTAGGAAACTTACGGAACATGGTGTAAAACTGTTGAGGGTTCAGATTCCACTTTCCCCAAGGTGTTTTGTGGCCTTTGGACTGGGCGTAGTGAGCGTGATTAAATTCTGGTTCTGTCCCAAATGAGTCCAGAACTCGCAGCATACACCTGAAGAATGAAAAAAAAACAACAAAAACATCTATCATACACACATATACATACATACACGCTTTCCAATAGTATCTAATGACATTCTCTATAGATACCCACACAACATTCTCCTCTAATAAGAACCTAATGGAACCAATATGTTCTTATAGTGCCCCCTAGGCAGCATGGAAGGCATAACAGTGAATCATAAGGCAAAGTTTAGCACTGGAGACAAATGTCAGATTTACAGATTATAAAATGCCAGATAATAGGAATCATAAAAGGAATGCCTAAAATCCAGCATTTGATAATCCAGAAATTACATCAGCTTCTATTGAAAATCTTTCCAGAAACAAAAGATGGCGCACACTTACCGCATTTTGAGTCTTCCTTAAAGGGGTATTTGAGTATTTCTAAGTTATCCCCTATCCCTGGTCCCCTGACTGAATGCAGTGGCACGTCGAGCATACGTAAAGCTGTTCCATTCATTCTCTATAGGACTGCTGCAGGTGGCCAGGTGCTGCGCATGCGCGGCCCGACCAGTCTATTCATACGGGAAAAGCCCTATTCTCATGTTTAATGGGTTCCCTTTGGTCAGACCCCTACCGATCTGGAACTTATCCAATATCCAGTAAATAAGAGGTACCTTAAAATTACCAGAGGATATACCCCTTTAAGGTGGTATAATTACCTGGCACCTAGGGGCAGTTACCGTAGGTGCCGTATTACCAGACCCTCGGCTATGGTAGTGGACTCCATATCAGAGGAAAAAAATGGCTTCCACTAAGAAATTCTGCCGTGCCATTTAGTTTTAAAGGGGTTTATCACAAATGTTCTCACCGATCAGTACAACGGGGGTACCTTTAAGTGTGAACAAGGTCAATAGAACACTCCAAGCATTTTAACACTGGATTTCTACGAGCTACATCAGCAAGTAGTGGATGGAAATCGCTTATGACTGAGTAGACAGAGCTGTCAGAAGGCACAGAGAGCCCCGGCAGAAGAGGCTGACAGTGCACGTCCCTGGATCAACGCTGACATCTCCCATCAGACCGAGGCATCAAAAAGGAGACTCTGCGCATTTAGAGGGGGCTTACAGAAATCAAAGCAGAATTCTACTTGTACTAGAGCATAGAGGTGTACCTCTGCTGCACGAACCCACAATGACTTCCTCTAAACCTACAGTAAGAAAACCACTTCTGTTACGTGGGAGAAACCAAAGACCAAAAGTTGAAGCGAGAATTATGATAGGTATGAGAAAAAGATGCCCAACTCTGTCAGAGTACTACTCACAACTGGGAAGTGGCACAATTATATCCTGTCTAATTACTAGTAGTTTGCTACAATGTACCAGTCTGCCGTTTACACTGTATAGGTCAGTGATGGCAAACCTTTTAGAGACAGAGTGGCCAAACTGCAACCCAAAACCCACTAATCGCAAAGTGCCAACATGGCAATTTAACCTTAATACTCTGCGGATCCACAATTGCGGACAGTTACAGACCCACAAAATATGGTCGTGTGAATGGGGTTTTACAGAGCTTACAATAATACAAAACAACTTTGTACTGAAAGGTAGATGTTTGCATTTGTTACTTTTGAACAATTAGTGTTCACTATTTACATCTCACAGGACCTGTTTTATAATGACTGTGCAATGTTATTACAGCCTGTACTAATATCACATGTCTGCTATAAAACAAACTGTATAACAAACAGTGAAAGGGGCCCCCACACAATGCAATGTGCTCCACAGTGGCCGCCAAATAGTAAATTATGCTCCAGTGGCCCCCACGAACTATAATATGCTCCACATTGGCCATCACACATTATAATATGCCCCTCAGTGGGACCCCACAGAGTATTATACGCTCCACCATGGTGGCCACACTGTATTATATTCTCCACAGTGGGCCCCCACACACAGTATTATATGCTTCACAGTAGGCCCCCCACACAGCATTATATGCTCCACAGAGGGGCCCCACACAGTAGCATATGCTACTTATAGTATACAGTTCCACGAAGAGCGTCCTTCTTCTTCTGATGGGAGGCGCTGATGACTAACGTCATCGCGCCTGTGTCGGGGCAGAGGTCACACTCAGCAGTCAGTGTAAGCCGCGGTCCCGCAGTCTACACTGACCGCTTTCAGCTGTATGTGCATTTGCACATACAGTTGAAAGAAACGATCGCTCACTAACGGGGAATCCTGTACCGGATTCTCCATTAGTAAGCGATCAGGGCGACTGCGCGCGTACCAACAGAGAGGGCTCTGAGTGCCCTCTCTGGCACACGTGTCATAGGTTCGCCAACACAGGTATAGGTCATAACACTGCATCCACGTCAGGATTAGTTACGTAAGGGGTTACTGACTCTAAATATAAAAGCAAGATTGTTCTCATTCACTGACAGCAAGCAGAGATCTTGAAAACACCGAGGAGTTGGAAGTTTTTATTTATATACTGGTTAAAAGGGTCACTAACTTTTCATCAACCTTTGTATAAATCAATAGTACAAGTGAATATATGAAGGTTTACAATATATCTGATAAAGAGAAAAATGCTTCTTTCACCAATTATCAGGTCTTTTGAATGGACACTCACTCTGAAATCTCTACTGGGAAATCAAGACAGACTGTCAGCTCATTCATATCACATATGGATCTAGAAGTCTATGGAGAGCTGAGGAAGAGCAGAGTGAAAGAAGCAGAAACATACATAGGCTTCCGCAGCTAATAGGAAGTTTCTTTCTCACTTCAAGTGCTTTATTCATATGTATAATGTCCTCCATGCTGCAGTTAAGTGAGATATGCAGCAGAATCTCCTGTGCAGTCTATGAGAGACACCATAGTAGCTATTCTCCATCCAACCAGCTCAGGGAAAATGGAACATTAGAGATACCACCTACAGAAATCGCTAAAAGATGAAGATGCAGGTAATGAGCCGGAGTGTTAATCCTCATGTACACACACACCAAGCCTGTATTCAGCTACACTTGAAGCTTTATTTCCAGAAAACCATAACACTTTAAATGAATGGACTCCACTGAGGAGGTCAGTGAACTCTCCAGGACTATTTCGGCACCAAAAAACAGAATCTTCCATACGAAAATGCAAATAAATTGGAACAAGCATTCATCCCATCAGCATTGACCATCTATATTAGGTTGGGTTCTCATGGTCAGAGTGAAGCCTGAACAGTCAGTAAAAGAAGACTTGTAGTATTATCATGTCTGCCACTTACTGCAGTCTCAAGCTCAGTACTTACTGGTAATGAACCCAGGATGGACCAAGGGTCTTCTTGAACTGGGCAAGTCCCACGATGTCAATGTAGATGAGTTCCACCACCTTGTCCCCTTGGGTAGGACATCCCGATCTGTTCCCCACCACTTTCTTCATGATCCTAATTAACGAGACAATTAAGTTTCCTTCAGCCACAAGGTATTAATACGTAGACATTATGTAACTATTTCCACTCTAGAATTTGTAATGGATGTTATTAATTGACCCATTTCTGATCCCATTTTGCTCCCGGCCTCCCCTTTCTCCAGTGATTAAGAGGTGAAATTATTCTGAATTATGTTCTCGCCGTAGACGGCCAAGAATCTCTTCCAAAAAAGTAGAGTCTACAGTATATCACTGCAGATTAATGGAGCCATGGAGTGAATTTAGAGGAAGAAGGAGAGTAATATATATTTGTGGCCAATCACTTAACCTTTCATGGAGGTCGAGCACAGGAGGACCACAGGCAGTTAGATGGGGACATCATTACATCATGTACAGACGGGGAGGATGGTATAACAGCGTACGAACGAGCTCTGTCTAGCAAACCCGATCTATAAATCATTACGGAGATGGGAAACAGCTCTGAAGAGAAATTATACAGTAAAAGAAAACTTAAGAGGTGGCCTCATGAGGGCAACCCTCGTCTATATGTTCTATGGATCTCATAGAGGGGATCAGAGAACAGAGAGATGATTTGTAAGAGTTGCTCAGGTTCTGTTCACATTCGCAACTCTAGGACCGGGTGCTGGTTCCGATCACAAGACCTGGGATTAGAACAGCCCGGGAACCCATGGTTCATTACAAATAAAACCCGTGGAAAGTAAGTATTGAAGCGCTCCGTGGAGAACCCCTTTAATACATGTTATTCCTTTAACTCGGCATCCCATAGTCCAGAAAATGACCAAGTGCCATTTGTTCCCAGGATGATGTATTATTATGTGGACTTAAAACTGTGCCAATCCCGAGAATAAAGGGGCCGCATATCAGATTCGGTGCTGCAATCCACTTCTGTTTTCCCCTGCGCTGCGGCCCTGTCAAAGGGATTGGAAGAGGCAAAAAAAAGAGAAAAGACTGCAACATAGGATCGGCCCTACTACCCTTTAATCTCCAGATCGATGGCTGTCTCAGAGGTTGGACCCCGACCAATCATAATGTTGCCTTCTAGATAGCTCTTCGAGGGGCTTTTATACATCTTTCTGGCTAGGCTATCTGATAATCCAGAATCCATCGCCCTCCGATGCCGGATTAGACGAATTCTACTGTATCTCCTTATACCCTTCACATCACACAATTCTCATTGTTCTACAATACAGAGACATAAGCTCCTTATACACAATTAGGGCCCAGATTTCTGGATTCTCTCTATTAGGAGGAGCGTCTACGCTCTTGGTCGGTTTAGCACTGAAGTCGGTTTTAGCATTGGAGGTAATCTTCTTACTCTTTCAGCTCAGCTATTGAAGCTGAAATCCTGACATCATGGCCCAATAAGTACAGAGATGTAATTAAGTCACTCCACTGGACTAATTCTCCGAGCGGCCCGCCACTGAACGCATTCTCAGCTATCTTGAATCCCGATTCCTTTGTCAGTAACCCAAGATGAACAAGGATCTGGAATAGAAAAGACAGAAAATGTATCATCTGCTTATCCAAGTCGTAAACTCTGTGAAATAAAACATATGTAAGTGGGTCCAAAAACCCATGTGGCTGTCTTAACCTCATGCTGCCCACCCATTGAGTATATATATGCCCGGGTGTTTATTTCTGCAAGGACGTAGCGGTATGCCCTTGCAGAGACAGCCGTTTTACATCCTTAAAGTGACAGCCCGACTCCCCAGAATCAATAAGAACTGAGTATACGGCTATGGGAGCCGCCATGATGTGGCTTCCCTGGCGCTGGATTAGAGGACCCAGATTAGCTCTCCATAGTATACTAGGAGGCTGCATCAGTCCGAGTTACAGGTGAAAACAGCATTTTAAAAAATAAACATTAATGTATAAATGTGCCCCAAAGGTCTATTATAACCTTAAAAAAATAAATAAAAATAAATAAATAAATAAATAATAATAATGATATATATTTATAATAATAATAATAATAATAAATAATATCTATCTATCTATCTATCTATCTATCTATCTATCACTACTGTTCACAGGTTAAACCCTGTACTATATAAAGAAAAACTGCTCTTACAAGGGAAAACATTTTAAAATTGTTAAAATTGGTATTTTGTGCTATTAAAAAAAAAAAAAAAAAAAAAAAAAAAAAAAAAAAATCACCGAAAAAAAAAAAAAAGGTTACAGCCTTGAAAAGCACATGTACCAAAAAAACCTGAAACGTGTCTGGTTAATATATTTATTTTTTTTAAAACGGATTTAAAAACTGGATCTGAATGGGTTAAAACCAAAAGTAACAGGACTCACCAATCCCCTGCTGTTCCTGTTCCAGCACTTGTGGGATCCCGGCTGGTCTCTACTTCCTGGTTTCATCACGACACACAGGAAATACCAGTTCAACCAATCACTGCCCAGTGTGGTGACATCACCAGCAAGTGACTAATTTCATGTGTATCTGGAAGCAGAAACCAGCAGGAAACCTGGCCAATGTCAGAACGGGATCAAGATTGGGATTGAGGGGAAATTGATAAAGAGAATATTGCATTTTCATTTTTAACTCATTGTCACCAAGTTTTTTTTTTTTTTTTTTTTAGTTCCCACAAGACAATCCTTTTAAAAGTAGGTGCTTGATCAGTTATACTGGATTAGTCAGTGACTAGGTGACATTACCAGTGTACTGAGATGGGAACAGACAGCAGAGACCCAATAAGTATTGGAATGGGTATGGAGAGTAATGCTTCTTTTGTTTTTAACCCATTCTGTGTTTTTAACCTCTTTAACAGACAAAATTACGGCTGTCCAATGTGACCACTAGGGGGAATTTGGTGAAGATTGGTTTATTATTCCATGCCATAGTAGCTGTATACGTGAGCCTTTGGAGAGCTCCAAGTGGTAACTGTCAGTTTTTCTGGACCATGGCAGGAAGACATGCAAGTGTCAGTCTTCACTACCATTCTGGCATTCTATTTATGAACCAGAAGCCCAGGGTCAATACAGGAGCTATTAACATAGGAGAGTACTTGGACATAGGGAAGTAGTTTCCTGAATTTTTGGAACAGAATTCAAAGAGTATTTGCTACAGGTCGGCGCAGTCTTTACCCTTTGCATTGCAAATTAAACAGCAGAGTTCCAGACCAATTTACAGTAAATGCGTTTTTACCGGCAAAGTTCGAAGAAGAGCGAAAATGATAAAGGACTTTGCCGGGAGCGAGCAGAGGACCTGTCATGGAGGTGCCCTTTAAGACTACAGATGTGTAATGAAGCTCCGCCAGCCATTTATTCTCTATAATTACACTGTAGGTGGACTTGGAAAGGAAGTCATTTCACAGACGAAAGACCAGAGAATACAATACGAGAGCGGTAAACTGTGACACTTATCTTGTGCCCGGCAATGATTAAAAAAAAAAAGATTTTTTTTTTTTTATTTTTCCATAGAATAATTACACAAAAAGGAGGCATCGAACTGGAGCGAAGAGCGTGGCGCCTGTAATTATAACATGCTAATGTCAAGATCTGAAAGAAGATGCCATTGAAAATGGCCGCCTCAAATAACTCTCCTGAGGGCATCTTGGGACCGCTATATCATTTAGAGGTCACCTTCACCTAAATTTTTAGGCCCAACATCAAAGCTCCATTTTTATGATACACAGCACCAAATCCCCTGTATAGTCAAAATATAGAAGAAAAAAAAAAAAAAAAAAGCTGTGTTTCCGCAATTTAAAAGGAATGTGTCACTAGAAAATCACCTACTTTGTAAACCAGGTTTTTAAATAATTTTTTTTTATATTTTGAAACAATTTTTTATATTTTTACTATGTTGCCACTCCATCCATCTCTATGGGGCAGATGGTGATCGCCTCCTCCATGAACTAAAGCTCACATACCTAAACGTCGCCAGGAAAGCTTGGCAAATAGATTATTAAATCTCTGTAAATACAGCACAGTTAAGATCGGTAACTTTTCGCCTTCTTGGTGATGGACGGTAATGGACTGCTCAAAAAGAAAAAATAACAAACTAGCACTAATACCTAAAATATAACCTTTAATAATCTGATTAAAAAGTGTACAATGCACTACAAAGAAAATGACGTCTGTAGTGTTGCTGCATATGGCATTAAGCAGACAACAGCACATAAGTAGCTTTCACAATGTCCATAAAGCCTCTGTTTGAAAAACAGCTAAACTAAGTGTTCAATAATCAGCAGCATGTGAGTGGCTTTATCACAAGGTCAATAGAGCCCCTGTTTGAATAGATCTATCTTAAGAGGCTTAACAAAATGTAAACACAGCCCTTGTTTGTATAAAGCTATCCTCTAAGAGGTTTATAACAATGTACACACAGCCCCTGTTTGTATATAGCTATCCTCTAAGAGGCTTTAGCAATGTAAACAGAGCCCCTATTTGTATAAAACTATCCTCAACGCGTTTCCCCCAGAGATAAGCAGGGTTCATCAGGAGAAGGTAAAGATATAGATAATATCAAGCTTACTGAGATAATTTGCAGTAATAACTGCAGTTCCCAGTGTCCTGATGGTGGACACTGGTACTAAGAGAGCCGGCCCATTCACTGTGCCCCGCCGGGTTAATAAACCCGTAGCCTCATGCAAGGCATGTGGCCACATCTGGAGGGGACACTATTCCTATGTCTCGACTGGTTAGAGAAAACCTTACCCCCCAGTGCATCCAACTGGGTAGGTCCCTGTGTGTGATCTATGTGCCACATGCCCCTGTTCGCGTCTAAATTACGTAGGTTTAACTATCGAAATTTAGACGCAGAATACTGGGCCCTGTAGGCTATTCACACGGGAGAGGATGGCACCCTCTCTACCGTGTATGGTATATCATGTGAGGTTTAAAGACCCTAAGTCTCTGACCTTTCAAGGTATAGAACGAGTATGTCCCCCAATGAGAGGTGGTAACTGGGATCGGTTGATCCTACAACATGAGACCAGGCGTATTTTTCAATTTCAGAGTGTGAAACCTAAAGGCCTGAATGATTCACTCTCTTTTGCATCATTTATATAATTATGGTTTCATCTGCATTTTACATCTATTTAGTCTGTTTATATAGCAATATTAGTTTTCATTCAACTCTATGGTTTATTATTATGCTTTACCCAAATATTTTTTGTTTATTTTACTGATGTTTTACATCCTTGGGTATTTCTCTATATGGATGGGATATAACAATTAAAACAGTACATAACTTTATGCACTGCTGTGGTGGCTGGTTTATCTTTGCCACTCTAGTACATATTAGTGTACATATCAATGTTTCCCTAGTCCAGTCATTTACCCGTTCTTACAGACTTATACTTGTATTTTGCATTTGTTATCTTAAGTAAATCTGATTGTGATCTTGAAAGGTTCTTTTCTATTTACTTTATTGCAGTCTTGTTTTCGTTCACCATTTTCTCTTTTTTACATTTGTTTGTTCAGCGTCTCCTCTCCATGGAAACCTGTTTTCCCCTGCATGACAAACCTCCGGACGAGGTGGGCGGAGCCTCGGTCCGATGACGTCATGAGGGGGAGTGTCATGGGGGCGGAGCTACGGGTTTATTAACCCGGCGGGACACAGTGAATGGCGTCGGCTCTCTTAGTACCAGTGTCCACCATCAGGACACTGGGAACTGCAGTTATTACTGCAAATTATCTCAGTAAGCTTGATATTATCTATATCTTTACCTTCTCCTGATGAGCCCTGCTTATCTCTGGGGGAAACGCTTGAGGATAGTTTTATACAAATAGGGGCTCTGTTTACATTGCTAAAGCCTCTTAGAGGATAGCTTTAACAAACAGGGGCTGTGTTTATTTTGAGATAAGCCTCTTAGAGGATAGCTATATACAAACAGGGGCTGTGTGTACATTGTTATAAACCTCTTAGAGGATAGCTTTATACAAACAAGGGCTGTGTTTACATTTTGTTAAGCCTCTTAAGATAGATCTATTCAAACAGGGGCTCTATTGACCTTGTGATAAAGCCACTCACATGCTGCTGATTATTGAACACTTAGTTTAGCTGTTTTTCAAACAGAGGCTTTATGGACATTGTGAAAGCTACTTATGTGCTGTTGTCTGCTTAATGCCATATGCAGCAACACTACAGACGTCATTTTCTTTGTAGTGCATTGTACACTTTTTAATCAGATTATTAAAGGCTATATTTTAGGTATTAGTGCTAGTTTGTTATTTTTTCCCTCTTTTTTTTTAATATATTAGGTTTTCTTTTCCTCTTTTTTTTTTTTTTTTTTTGAGGAAGGCCCCTGTTTTTAAACCCCCCCCCCCCCCCCACCTAGCGGGGGTAAGGCTAAATAACAAGATATTTATTTTATAAAAAAAAGCCAAAAAGAAAAGATTAATAAAGAAGAGGGGACGATGGTCGGGCTGGAAAAGATTTTTTTATTGAAAATAAAAAGAGCGGTTTTTTTCCCTGGGGGGGGGGGGCGCCAAAACAAGCGCCTCCTTGATAAACAAATGGCCTATGGCTTAGCATCCCCCCACACTGAAGAAAACCCAATCTGCCCCCTCCTGTGGTGACATTTTTAGAATCTATTCAAAAGAGAAGTTTCGATATGGCGGTGAGATAACACATATTATAGGTATATCCCACAGGTCTTATCCCTGGTGGTTAGGTTCAGATGTAACTAAAGCTGAAAGATTGTCTACCAAGTCTTTGGGAGACTCCTGGAACGTCTACCAAGTCTTTGGGAGACTCCTGGAACGTCTACCAAGTCTTTGGGAGACTCCTGGAACGTCTACCAAGTCTTTGGGAGACTCCTGGAACGTCTACCAAGTCTTTGGGAGACTCCTGGAACGTCTACCAAGTCTTTGGGAGACTCCTGGAACGTCTACCAAGTCTTTGGGAGACTCCTGGAACGTCTACCAAGTCTTTGGGAGACTCCTGGAACGTCTACCAAGTCTTTGGGAGACTCCTGGAACGTCTACCAAGTCTTTGGGAGACTCCTGGAACGTCTACCAAGTCTTTGGGAGACTCCTGGAACGTCTACCAAGTCTTTGGGAGACTCCTGGAACGTCTACCAAGTCTTTGGGAGACTCCTGGAACGTCTACCAAGTCTTTGGGAGACTCCTGGAACGTCTACCAAGTCTTTGGGAGACTCCTGGAACGTCTACCAAGTCTTTGGGTGACTCCTGGAAAGTCTGCAAAGTCTTTGGGTGACTCCTGGAATGACTACCAAGTTTTTGACTTTGATTGCAGTTTTACAACTCCGTAATTAAAAACAAAGCCCTCTCACCAAGCCAACCAGAGCTATTCCACATTGATGAGGAACAAGACGTCAGAAACAGCCACCCACAGATGAAGGTTTGCCTAATAGATCTAGACATTACAAAGCTCTTCAATGGGTTAAACACTGACTTTCAGAGTAGCTACCAATAGGTGGCACTACAGACAATATTCTTCCTTCTAGAGGACAGCTAATTTGCATACTTTTTCTCAAAAAGCATTGCCCATAAGACTCCCTCCACAAGGAGAACAGATACACTGCAAGACCCTATGGACCCAGAACATACAAGGCGATGGTCTCCATCCAGAAGGTATGGATTTTACAATTTTCTAATACCTTTTTCCGTTTCCGCTTCTCCAGATTCTGTTTTTCCGCCAGAGACTTGATTGCTTCTATCCAAGTATCATCCATCCGCTTTATTCTCAGTGTCATCCAGCGAAACTCCTCGTGCCTTGACATGACTTTGTAGAGCTCATCAAAATCTGTACGGATTTCAGTCTGAAAACAAGAAGAACCACAGTGCTAGTCTGTTTTGCGACAAGTGAAGGATTAGTGGACTGCCAGTTCTTCATTGCCATAATAAACATTTTCATATGTTCAAAAAGTCTAAAGATATAGTCTTAAAGGGGACCTTTCACCACCTCCTACTGATTGTACCCTTCAATAGGCACTGCTCCACTGGTCCCATCACAGTTGGAATTTTTCTCTAGCCCCCACCATTGCCAAGCAATGATTTCTGTTAGTTTACACATAATTATGCTCACTACACCCAGGTGGGCGGTCCTGAGCAAGAGCAGACAGGGACCGCCCACCTGACAGAAAGAGTACAACTGTGCTGAAACTAACAGCAATGATTGCTCAGGAATGGTGGGTGCTAGAGAAAAATTCCAACTGCGCTGGAATCAGTGGAGCAGCAGCTCGTATGGAAGGGCACAGAGTCAGAGTCAGTAGAGGCAGTGAAAGGTCCACTTTAAAAGGGGCAGAGATCTAGTCAATGCCAAAGACTTCCCATAGACCTTGGCATATTCCCTGGCACCATTCTTTTCTCTTCTACAAAGACTTTCCAACACAGATATAGCCCTGATCTCAACATCATCCAGTCTGTCTGAGATGACATGAAGAGACAGACGGATTGGAGAAAACCTACATTATGCTCTGTGCTTAGTGCTCCAAAATGGCAGGAACAACCTCCCGGCCGAGTTCCTCCAAAAACTGTCTAAGTGTACAAAATTGATGGAAGGCAAAAGGTCACACCAAATATTGAGGGGGATTTACAATTCTCTCTTTATTTTGTTAATTGACAAAAATAAACTATTAACCCTTCTATTTCTGAAATCTCTCTTAGGTGAAGGCATTTTTTCCACACCTGTTTAAAACTTTTGCACAGGACGCTTCCACTGGAGCGGGAACATTACAGATCATGTTCATATCCACTCATTACCCCCATTTACATGTAGTCATTATCTGTGTCATCAGATATCCCTTGATTATAGCAATGGCCGCTACTTCTATCTCCAGCCTTGGCTGCGTTCCCTTGGCCTTAATTCTTTAATATTGAAGTTCGAAGCACACGCCATCGGGTCAATAATAAGAGTTATGAGTCGTTTTACCATTGTCCTTTTATCAGTTTCCTCCTTGTGGTTTACGGCTCTCCATAGCAGTCGAGGACACCAGTTTTCAACCTGAAACGAATGAGGACAGAAATGAGAAAACCGAAACGCAGCGAGAACATATTACATTTATAGATGATCCCGATAATGGCTCTAATGTTTGTACAAGGTGCAGTCAAACTCAGGCACCTGGAAAAATCTCCTTTTAGGATTTAGCAAAATTTAGCCAAGCAATTCAGGACAAACAAGGCTTCAATGATTTATTTGTACAGCGGTTTACTTGACCCATGGGGCAGGATCCATCACAAGAGCTGTCAAAAACCTAGTTTAATTTACTCTATTAGAAAATTCTGAGTGAAAAGCGGCTGTAGAGAGTGACTTTTGCTCTGGAGGACTTGTCCTGTCCTGCATTACATAGACGGACCTTTGGTTTGATTGGACCATGTGTAATGCTTCATTTCTCCAGTGGTGGCGCTGCAGAGAAACCAAACACTTTCTGCCAGGTTTCCCAACAGATTACGGCTGATTGTTGCGATCAGCTTATTTCTGAGGGGCTTTTCTAACATGGAGAACCCATTTTAAGAGGACCATTACATGGAGAACGGAGCTGTCAGCTTCCTGTTCTGTGTATCAGCTGCTTAGAACAGCTGATCGGTGGAGGTGCCACCAGAGGGTGTGCTATCCTTAGAATAGGTAATCAATATTTTTAGCCTGACATCCCTAGAATTGTGTCGCACCCTGCAATTCCGCTTTACAAGCTTTTCTTCTATAATGGATATCGACTCTGCAAAGAACTTTACGTGACAACCCTAGTATTCAGGGACTTGTTGGGGGTCAGGGATATTATATATTCTTATGAAAAGCTTAGATCCTCATGTTCTACAATAATGTCTATATCGACGGTTCGTGACAGGGCCAAAAAGGGGGCCATGAGGAGGCATAACTGCCCCTGGTTATATTATTACAGTAGTCCTACCATCCTAAACGTTAGGTAAAGGCAAATGTGGGCTAAAAAGAAGAAAACTGCAGATATGTGGGTTCATGTTACCTAGCAACCACTAAACTTCCTGTCTGGGCGACTACCACTTCAGCCCATGTATCTATAGGGGAGGGCAGGGGTCACAAAGTGATATTAGTTGTCCTTTATACTACACACAGGCTAGAGTTAGGTTCCTTCAATTTCAGAACGGAAAAATACAAGACGGGGAGAGAAAAAAAAATAAAATATATATATATAAATATATAAATATAATATATATATATATATATATATATATATATATATATATATATATATATATATATATATATATATATATTCAGCAGATAGAAAGAGACAAAGGGGTTGTCCAGTAACTGGACAAACTACAAAAGTAGGCTGGGGAGGTGTAACATTATAAAAAAAAAAAAAAAAAAAAAAAAAAAAAGCTGCCAAAGTCTGTTCGGTCTCGCGCAGTGCCCTTGTCACCAGAAGATCTACATCCCATGTGACTGTGGAAACCAATCAGTGGCCTCAGCGGCCATGTGACATCATCGGTCCCTCTGCAGCGATCACTGATTGGTCTCAGCTGTCTGGTGTGGCGGAGAAGTTCATGGACATGGACTGCGACGCGGACAAAGGAGCACCAGGGACAGGTATGTATGCTTTCTATTTTTATATTACACCTCCCCAATCTGTCTCCATGGTTTGTCCAATCCTGGACAACCCCTTTAAATTTTTATTTGGTTTTTCCACTTGTGATTTTGTACTTGATGTTCTGACACGAGAGCCACATCCTGTCTTTCGAGCTCATCTCCGCAAGCCTCTCTTCACCTTGTCCTTAGTGCCATCTGCAAGCAGCAGGGCAGGCAATCTGCTTCTTCTGTTCCTTCTATACCCCGCCAGATACCAGACAGAAATCTTTACCCAGCGCTGTGATCATATTGTAAATGTCTTTACCGGCTTATAATGAAAGACACTTCCTGAGAGGAGACGCCGCCGAACAGTTTCGCTTCACCTTCAATTTCTCATTTGCTTTTCAAAGAGAACGGCGATAAAAAGAGCCGGAGGCATCCGAATCCGTGTTTAATATTATATAGAGAGAAATTCCTTTAATCTGACAACTGATAATTTAGAAGATAATCTGGAAAATCCTACGGAGTAATTAGGAGAATCCTCTGATCTAGAAGGCCTTGGTCTGACAGTAAGAACAGAGCAGTCTGCGGGGGGGGGGGGGTTGTGGTTGCAAAAATGATAGAACCCCTGATGGACCCCATATGTGTCCCTTTAGATCTGTAGAAAACACATCAGTCACAGCGCCATTGCTTAAAGGGAATGTGACACCAAAAGACTGCCTATGTTTTTATACACATACACAAACACATATACCATGCTAAACCTAATAATAGACAGTCAATGTAAATTGGAAAGTGTCAGACGCCTCATTTACATCACAGGCAGGATTACAGTAGAAGTTAACACCTCTATAGATATCACCACTGAGCCATCATTACATCACTACTGACAAAAGATGATGTCACAGATTATCTCCTCCCCCTCCCTGTTTATACAGGTGCTTTTTTAAATTCTGTATCTTGGCCTATCTTTGGTGTGTCTCTATCTGACAGGAAACACCCCTCCCATATCACCCATGTGCCCCTATTTTGTATAAATTTACATATTTTATGCCCCACAGAACTCTCCCACAGAACTTAAGAGTCCGCTCCTGCCTATGGTCATAAAGCAGATCACTAAATGCTGTTAACGCAGAAAAGTTCAGACAAGATGGCCACCCCCATAATCATGGACATGAAATAGAATAAAATCTACAATCAGAAAATAAATCCAGTTTAGATGAGAGATGGATTTGATCTGGTTTTAATAAAGGAGAGGGGATTAGTTTTGGCGACTACAAGTCTCTAAAGGATGATATTGAGTTTTTACCATCTCTGCCTGCTATCATTTAGCAGAGGTCAGATGTCTTGGTCATGTGATGATCACATAGGTGCACGGTTCGTTACAAGACATAGCTCCGATGACTGCACTGTCACGAGCCCTGCAGCTATGTGTCCGTCACATCACTGGGGCAGACAGAAGCAAATTAAAACGAAGGGTCCTACTGAATGACAGCAAGCGGAGGTCTAAAAAACCGTGCAGAGCGGAAAAAAAGTTTATTAGCAAAGAAAATGTCTCTCCATGTTCCAGGCAGCTGCACAGTGTGAACCCAAACAACACGTCATATCTCAGCTTCATAAACGTGTCACATAGGTTAATGTTAGTCACATCCATGTCCAGTGGCCACTGACTGGAGTAGAATTTTTTTTTACCAGCTGTCTGTATAAACACGACATGCGTCATCCTAACAGAGATGTCTACGTAGCACAGACATGGAATATGTCTATAATGTCGAGTGCAGCGTGAAGAGCAAATAGTAGCAGTTAATTAAAGATGGCTGCCAAGCAACTGTATGTACCGAAGGGGGAGCGGTGGAGGTTACAAGATCACTATTGTTTGCTAAAAAGATTACAAGCAAATTAACCAGCGCCAGCTCTGAGCAGCTCAGTCCTGCTCCACAAGAATGGCACTGAGCTGCAATACCAGACACCACCACTATAAAAAGTATGGCGCTGTGTAAAGGGGATGACCAAGTCAATCCTACGATCAATGGGGTACAGTGTCAGACCCCCACCAATCCATACTGACAGCCTATCTTACCAATTGGTCATCAATTCTGTAGGACCGGAGAACCCCTTTATTACACTAAACTTTATTCTATATAAGGACTTATTCTTGAAAATAAGGTAGAATTCTAGAATACTTGGGTTCCAGACCTACTGCATGCATCGCCATGGTTACAGACTACAATCTGTGTAGTCTGATCAAGACAACACTTGGTAGAAGGAAGACAGATGGAAAAGGGAACAAATGCAGGATTAGACTGCACAGGGAGGTGTAGAGGAGCTGTACACACAAAACAACAGGAATTTTTAGATCAAGGCTGCTTTATATAATGTAAGAGGCGGGTGAAGGGGCTGCGTACACCTACCTCACTGAGGTAAATAAAGAACGAGCACGTGGAACCGTCAACGCCGTAATTGGAGTAGCAAACATCAGAACGCCACATGTCCTTCATCCACTGCGGAAAAAACAGAAAATGGGGTCAGTCAAGGACTGAATCAGATTCACTAGACTAGTGCATTGTGGGAGATGGAGAGCTTGTACATAAGTCAAACGGAACCATTAAAGGGGCATAAAATATGTAAATTTATACAAAATAGGGGCACCTGGGTGATATGGGAGGGGTGTTTCCTGTCAGATAGAGGCACACCAAAGATAGGCCAAGATACAGAATTTAAAACAGCGCCTGTATAAACAGCACATCTCCCACAATGCAATACAGCAGAGTATGCACTATAATAATTTTAGCCCAGAAAACCTGTTTAAGGTGTAATGAACAATCCTAAGAACATCCCCCCAATATTCCCAGCACCTGACACTGCAGCTTAGGTCTTATTCAAGTAAATGGGAGCTGATCTGCATTACCTGGTCTGACCACTGCACAGAGAACGGCGCTGTCCGCTTCCTGTTCCATTTTCTGTATCAGTTGCAGAGAACAGCTGATCAGAAGGGATTCTGAGTGACCAATCTAACACTGATGACCTATCCCTAGAATAGGTCGTCATTTTAAGCTCGGAAAATCCCTTTAAGAGCAAAAAGTTTTCAACCAAAGACCAAAAATAAATAAATATTCTAGTAAAATCTGAAGCGTACCTTTACTTTACCCTCACAGTGAGGGTAGCCATCCATGGGAGGCAATTCACACTGCTCTTGGGCTCCGTTTATTAGATCTGTGGGGACAAAAAGTAGCAGAGGTTAAAAATTTTATAGAATTGATAAATTACAGTTAACATATTACCAGGATAAACGTCATATGGGAGGAGTTTAGAGGGCAGTCTTATGCAGTAATGTCTAATCTATGTTATATAGCATCAGACAGTGGAAAGTGCAAGGTTTGCCAGGAGCACAGAGTATTTCAGGACTGGAGGACGGAGGTAGTGGAGAAAAAAAAGCACGGCCTCCCAACAGCACAGAGCATTTCAGAACATCCTCGGTTAGTAAATCATGACAAGGTATTTATTATGACCATTTAACCTAAGGTGATATAATTTGGGGTATCAGGTGCAGCACTGGAAGAACCCCGACTGTGGCTGGTTCAGGATCCATTTGCAGACATGGATTAGGCTCATATTCCTCCGCCATATCCTACACCTGCCATTACGTAGCACCGAAGGGATTAATGCTTCCTGTGTAGATCCAGAGCGGGCATGAGCTGGCAGAAGGCTGGCAAGGAAGAGGCCGCAGCTGCTGCGCACGGAGGACGGAGAGATATCAGTTACCGCACAAGGCGGGGAATCTGCAGCTCAGGAAGCAATGCTGGATTTACTTTCCTGGAAAAGTCTGATAAAGGACATAGCCCTTAAAGGGGAACTCCGCTGCTTCAAGGAAAGAATAAAATGGATGGAAGGTGGTTTACAAGAGTGAAGTCTCTGCGAGAGCTGTGACACTGCCACACTGTTACCATAGCGTGTTGTCAGAGTGCAAGGAATTTTATTGTAATTCTTTATTAAAACAAGATTGTAAAACATATCACATCTCATTTGCACTGTTAACAGCATTTAGTGATCTGCTTTACAGCAGTTTCATGACCATACGAAGCGGATTCATTGAGGTCAATGGGAGTGTTTTCTATTCTTTTTCTGTGCAGAGAAGGGGGGAGGAGATAAGCTGTGACATCATCTATTGTCAGTAGTGATGTAATGCTGGGTTAGTGGTGTTATCTTTTATTGTAATACTGTCTTTGATGGAAATGAGGTGATTGCTGCAAAGAAAGTCTCTACAGAATTGACAAGTGTTCATCTATTATTAGGCTTAGTAGCCAGAGTTAAAATCGAATAATCTAGTATTATTTTTTTTTTTTTTTTTTTTAAATCTGGAATAGTGACAAGCACAACAAAGAAAAAACAAAAACAAATGAAAAATTCTTTAAAAAAAAAAAATATATTCAACAGAACTTAGTTTAAAAAAAAATAAAAAATTATATTATATATTATATATATATATATATATATATATATATATGTGTATGTGTGTGTGTGTGTGTGTGTCTCATTTTTTTTGGTGTTGGTTTACACCCCAGCTCAGTGCATATTCACATATGAGGCTCCATTCCACCATCTTGCTATTGATGAGGGGGCTTTGACCCCCATGCTAGATATATTGGCAAAAACAAAACAAAAAAAAAAAAAAAAAAACAGCTTTTAAAGCTTCATCCCTACTAATTCTAAGCGCACAATGCAGCCGCCCCACTCCCCGGATCTATCTTATAGGGCAGTAAGTGGATCTGACAGCGTCATCTTCTGACCACTGGCTTGGAAATATTAAATAAAAGCCGAAATTCTGAATCCGCGGCATCAAAACGTTCCAGTCTCTGCATTTAATAAAAACATCTTGAGCGTTAGGAAGGAGCCGCAGTCAAATCACTTCTATAAGATTACATCAATGTTTCCCGCTATGTATTTGGGGGGAGGGGGTTACATCTGTAGTCGTTGCCAGCAATTTCGCCCTGATTTACAGAAGCAGAAGTCGGCGCCATGTTTTGCTAGGCTTCAGCTCCTTATCTGTTTATTCAGAAATGTTTTCCATCCTGCCAGGCGAGGAGTTTCATAGGAAGAACAGATGCCCTATTGATCCAGGGTCCGATACTACGGGAAGGGTCTGGAGCTCGCCCACCAACATAAACCACGACGCCCTCCTCCAGGAACATAAACAGGCTTAGACATAGATGGCGTAAACAAGGTCCTATATAAAGGTGCCCATTGTAAGGCTCTGAAACTGGGTGTCCCCACTGAAAGTGTGACTTGTGTCTTTAAGACATGTACGAATAAGATCAGACAAAAACATTGAAAAGTATAAAAACTAAAAGTGTGTTCTTCGAAGAAAAAAAAAAAAAAGCATTTAAAAACAAAAAAGAAACAAATAAATGTGATTAATTATAACTGTCCTGGTGGTCTAGAGCAGAGAGAAGGATAAGCAGGAAGCAGACGGCTCCATACACTGTGTACTGGACATGCCAGATTACTGCCACTACACAGTGCACGCAGATCCGGACAGGTATAGTCTAGGATTCAACTACTGGGAGAACTCAGCTCTGCAGGGAGCAGAACTGTGAATGCAGCTCTGGAGTAGAATACAGGATGTAACTCAGGATCAGTACAGGATAAGTAATGTAATGTATGTACACAGTGACTGTACCAGCAGAATAGTGAGCGCAGCTCTGCAAGTAATTTCCATTAGAAGCAATAATATATATGAGCAGTTGGCTTTAGATGGCCTTCAGCTTGCAGAAATTAGTCCTTGATAATCAGGCTTTCATTCACATGAGTAATTCCTGGAGAACTGATCAAACGCCATCATCACTCGCCCCAGGGGTTTAATTGTGCAAGGTTAACCCAAACGAGACAATAGTTTTATTGTTTGGCTGATCTTTTGATACACCCACTTCATAGCTTCACATCTGAGAGCATCAGCTCACTCCCCATCAGATACACCAAGGTCTGCGGCAGGCAAGGACTAGTTTTGGTGCTCAGAATCACACAAATAGTCAATCTTATAGAAACATACAAAATAAGTAGAGTGAAACTTTGGGACAGTGGATATCACCCAAAGCTACAGCACTGACTTCATTGCTAATCAAGCTTTAAAAAAAAAATTAAAGAATTAAAACATCTTAAAAGGGATACTTATTAAAAAAAAAAAATTGTCAGGGGAGTCTGGAGGGTCTTCACAGTTTTCATCTGAAACTAGATGTGGATGCTATATGAAGACTTCCTGGTTTGATATTGCCACTATAATACTGCCCCCTATGTATAGTACAGGAATATAACTACTATAATACTGCTCCTATGTACAAGAATATAACTACTATAATACTGCCCCTATGTACAAGAATATAACTACTATAATACTACTCCTATGTACAAGAATATAACTACTATAATACTGCCTCCTATGTACAAGAATATAACTACTATAATACTACTCCTATGTACAAGAATATAACTACTATAACACTACTCCTATGTACAAGAATATATCTACTATAATACTGCTCCTATGTACAAGAATATAACTACTATAATACTGCCTCCTATGTACAAGAATATAACTACTATAATACTGCTCCTATGTACAAGAATATAACTACTATAATACTGCCCCCTATGTACAAGAATATAACTACTATAATACTGCTCCTATGTACAAGAATATAACTACTATAATATTACCTCCTATGTACAAGAATATAACTACTATAATACTGCTCCTATGTACAAGGATATAACTACTATAATACTACTCCTATGTACAAGAATATAACTACTATAATACTGCTCCTATGTACAAGAATATAACTACTATAATACTACTCCTATGTACAAGAATATAACTACTATAATACTACTCCTATGTACAAGAATATAACTACTATAATACTGCTCCTATGTACAAGAATATAACTACTATAATACTGCTCCTATGTACAAGAATATAACTACTATAATACTGCTCCTATGTACAAGAATATAACTACTATAATACTGCTCCTATGTACAAGAATATAACTACTATAATACTGCTCCTATGTACAAGAATATAATACTATAATACTCTCCTATGTACAAGAATATAACTACTATAATACTGCTCCTATGTACAAGAATATAACTACTATAATACTACTCCTATGTACAAGAATATAACTACTATAATACTGCTCCTATGTACAAGAATATAACTACTATAATACTGCTCCTATGTACAAGAATATAACTACTATAATACTACTCCTATGTACAAGAATATAACTACTATAATACTACTCCTATGTACAAGAATATAACTACTATAATACTGCCCCTATGTACAAGAATATAACTACTATAATACTATATACTAGAATACTACCTATAATACTAACTTTACTACTATAATACTACCTATAATACTAACTTTATCCCCCAAAACACATTTCAACATCATTGCAGCCCTGCCTTAAAAGGACCACCTAACATCGTTTCAGTGATTGCTCCATTAACACAGGTGTGGGTGTTGATGAGGACAGGGCTGGAGATCAATCTGTCATGATTAAGTAAGAATGACACCACTGGACACTTTAAAAGGAGGCTGGTGCTTGCCATCATTGTTTCTTTTCTGTTAACCATGGTTATCTCTAAAGAAACACGTGCAGTCATCATTGCACTGCACAAAAATGGCCTAACTGGGAAGAGTATTGCAGCTAGAAAGATTGCACCTCAGTCAACAATCTATCGCATCATCAAGAACTTCAAGGAGAGAGCTTCCATTGGTGCCAAAAAGGCTCCAGGGCGCCCAAGAAAGACCAGCAAGCGGCAGGACCGTCTCTTAAAAGTGTTTCAGCTGCGGGATCGGGCTACCGGCAGTGCAGAGCTTGCTGAGGAATGGCAGCAGGCAGGTGTGAGTGCATCTGCACGCACTGTGAGGCGGAGACTCTTGGAGCAAGGCCTGGTCTCAAGGAGGGCAGCAAAGAAGCCACTTCTCTCCAGAAAAAACATCAGGGACAGACTGATATTCTGCAAAAGGTACAGGGAGTGGACTGCTGAGGACTGGGGGAAAGTCATTTTCTCTGATGAATCCCCTTTTCGATTGTTTGGAACATCTGGAAAACAGCTTATTCGGAGAAGAAGAGGTGAGCGCTACCACCAGTCTTGTCTCATGCCAACTGTAAAGCATCCTGAAACCATTCATGTGTGGGGTTGCTTCTCAGCCAAGGGAATCGGCTCTCTCACAGTCTTGCCTAAAAACACAGCCATGAATAAAGAATGGTACCAGAATGTCCTCCAAGAGCAGTTTGGCGCTCAACAATGCCTTTTCCAGCATGATGGAGCACCTTGCCATAAAGCAAAGGTGATAACTAAATGGCTCAGGGAACAAAACATAGAGATTTTGGGTCCATGGCCTGGAAACTCCCCAGATCTTAATCCCATTGAGAACTTGTGGTCAATCATCAAGAGACGGGTGGACAAACAAAAACCAACAAATTCAGACAAAATTAAAGCATTGATTCTGCAAGAATGGACTGCTATCAGTCAGGATTTGGTCCAGAAGTTGATTGAGAGCATGCCAGGGAGAATTGCAGAGGTCCTGAAGAAGAAGGGTCAACACTGCAAATATTGACTTGCTGCATTAACGCATTCTAACTGTCAATATAAGCTTCTGTTACTCATAATATGAATGCAATTCTATTTCTGTATGTGATAAAAACATCTGACAAACACACAGAAAAACCAGAGGGCAGCAGATCATGTGAAAATAGAATATTTGTGTCATTCTCAAAACTTTTGGCCATGACTGTACAGTGCTGCGGAATATGCTGGCACTATATAAATAAAAATTTTTATTATTTTTATTATTATTATTATTATTATTATTATTATTATTATTATTACTTCAAGCAAACCCAAAGAACGTAAAGCCAAATGCTAGTGTGAACCTAGCGACAGAAATTTTATTTACTGACCTGTAGTAGCATGGAGCCTTTTATATAGTGATATGAACTCTCAATAATCTTACAGTACTAAACATGACCCAAGATGAATTCCCCCCATGTGACATGATATCTTCTACTACCAAAGCCGTAACCTAACGTTCCCCATTCTTGTCTAGAGTACAAATTAGCAGTGTGACAAAGACTAATCCGCAAACAAAATCAATATGGAGAAACAAACATGAAAATCACTGCATAACTAATACCCGAGCCATGGCAGAATAAACCACATGAGCTCATGGAATGGGGAAATATGATTCTAAGCTACTATAATGTAGGGGGGGCAGCTTATGTTATATCAGATATTTGTACAACGCCTTACAAAGATTACACCTCCCTAAATCACAAATACTGAATCAGCAGGAAATGCTCTACGAGCTCAGCTCTGAAACCTGCAGAATAGTGAGTGCAGCTCTGGAGTATAATACAGGATGTAACTCAGGATCAGTACAGGATAAGTAATGTAATGTGTGTACACAGTGACTGCACCAGCAGAATAGTGAGCGCAGCTCTGGAGTATAATACAGGATGTAACTCAGGATCAGTACAGGATAAGTAATGTAATGTATGTACACAGTGACTGCACCAGCAGAATAGTGAGCGCAGCTCTGGAGTATAATACAGGATGTAACTCAGGATCAGTACAGGATAAGTAATGTAATGTATGTACACAGTGACTGCACCAGCAGAATAGTGAGCGCAGCTCTGGAGTATAATACAGGATGTAACTCAGGATCAGTATAGGATAAGTAATGTAATGTAATGTATGTACACAGTGACTGCACCAGCAGAATAGTGAGTGCAGCTCTGGAGTATAATACAGGATGTAACTCAGGATCAGTACAGGATAAGTAATGTAATGTAATGTATGTACACAGTGACTGCACCAGCAGAATAGTGAGTGCAGCTCTGGAGTATAATACAGGATGTAACTCAGGATCAGTACAGGATAAGAAATATAATGTATGTACATAGTGACTGTACCAGCAGAATAGTGAGCGCAGCTCTGGAGTATAATACAGGATATAACTCAGGATCAGTACAGGATAAGTAATGTAATGCATGTACACAGTGACTGTACCAGCAGAATAATGAGCGCAGCTCTGGAGTATACAGGATGTAACTCAGGATCAGTACAGGATAAGTAATGTAATGTATGTACACAGTGACTGTACCAGCAGAATAGTGAGTGCAGCTCTGGAGTATACAGGATATAACTCAGGATCAGTACAGGATAAGTAATGTATGTACACAGTGACTGCACCAGCAGAATAGCTGGGCGCAGCTCTGGAGTATAATACAGGATGTAACTCAGGATCAGTACAGGATAAGTAATGTAATGCATGTACACAGTGACTGTACCAGCAGAATAATGAGCGCAGCTCTGGAGTATACAGGATGTAACTCAGGATCAGTACAGGATAAGTAATGTATGTATGTACACAGTGACTGTACCAGCAGAATAGTGAGTGCAGCTCTGGAGTATACAGGATATAACTCAGGATCAGTACAGGATAAGTAATGTATTGTACACAGTGACTGCACCAGCAGAATAGTGAGCGCAGCTCTGGAGTATAATACAGGATGTAACTCAGGATCAGTACAGGATAAGTAATGTAATGTATGTACACAGTGACTGTACCAGCAGAATTGTGAGTGTAGCTCTGGAGTATAATACAGGATGTAGTAGAATTGTGTATGTAGATTATCTATGATGTGGCTAACAATGTGCAGCTGGATATAATGTGGTTCACCTCATGGTTTTGTGCATATACTTTACATATTCTTTGTTGGGAAGTGTCAGCACAGATCTGGCTCTTATTCTGTGACTGTAGATTATCATTGCTCAGTACACACATAAAATTAGCCGACATAATACGCACATTGATAAGAGATTATCCCCGCACATTATAAGACTTTGCAACAGGCCATTTGTTCTCAACAAACCAGCGACAGTTACACAATCCGGGAGCCTGACCTGTGCCAAGTGCTGCTGAATACAGGTAAGATGAACCCGCCAGATAGAGGATTCTGCAAAGAGGATTAATTCCGCTACCAGGACCCTTGGTGGAATTCCAACATTCTTACATTTCAGGGTCTCTTGTGTAAACTACCTGCAGGAATACGGCCCTTTTATCTCACTGCTGTACAGATCTTCTGTACATGTTCACTGGGGCCGAGAGACAAGGAAGAGAAAGGAAATACTTTATTTCTATCTGAAGACTTTGTGACACCGGGATATCAAACCAAATGCTGACAACAGTCACGGAGGAGATGGAGAAGACACTCTACGCACAGAGACCACACAAATAGGAGTAAAAAAATTATAAGAAATAAATAAAACTGAAGATTTCTATACAGAGCCTAAAACCTAAAACCTATAGAAATGGAAGATCCCGCAACATGACGTGCTGGTTACAAACCAGGTCAGAGGCTTTGGATTGAGGATGCCATGACAATTGCAGCTTGCTTTTACCCGATCTAGGAGCCTGGAGCCAAGGTTTTTATCCCGAGCTGTAGTGAGCATGCAGGCCATTTACTGTATATGACGTCATACATGTAGAAATCTGGACGGGCGTGCTTATTACACTACATAGGCCATTTACTATATATGAAATCATAAACATACACCACACCTGTACATTATTCAGCAAAGTCCCAGGATACCTAGCCGATACCAGAAGCCTGACTACTAGTCATATGCCAAACAGCGCAGCCCATGTAGTTCTACAATCAGACCAGCAACCAGATCAGATTGTATGAGATCAAAATCAAAGGAATCAGAGCCCAAACCAACAGTAGATCTGAATGGGACCAGTATTTATATGCAGAAGTGAACAACCTACGTAGTGGCCTGAACATACCAAATAGTCCAAGAAACATCTACGATCCTCAAACAAGCCTACTAGAGATTAAGGAGTCCGTGGCCCTTTGATGGTCGCCATGATGCAGCTACCGCAAAAGGATCATTATGGGAGGCCTATTACGACACAGCCATTATCTCCTTCAACACCTGCATAAACATACACATTGGGATTAGCATGCTTACTGCCAAAGGTAGGTCGTCGAAGCCGCTTATCTCCCAGGGAAACGGAGGATCAGGTACGATAAAATCCAACATGACTGATGGATACATGTCAGATTATTGGCGTGAGCCGTCAATTATTTAATGTGCATGGCCAGTCATAGAGGTAAGGAGGAAGGGGAGACAAGCTGTCTATTTTAGGATATCACAGCGATAATGGTGTTTTTTTTTCTTTATTTTTTAATGTTAGTGTACCTTTAAGAAGGCTATGTGGTAGACTTCACCAGTAAACCTTACTTTGCATTTAACCCACCAACTGGTTATCCCGAGTTCAGCTCGGGCAAGTGGAAAAAGTCATCAGCTTTGGAGAGCCCCTTTAAGCCCACAGCTTGACATCCGCTCACCCACACAGGATAACAGATGACTAGAGGACTCTTTGCACCTACCTGCAACATTGACTTTTTCTCCAGCAACAATGCTGGGCACAGCAGTCGTGGTACCATTAGTAGAATTGGATCCAGTACCGTTTACAACCAACGTGTCGACTTTAGATTCCAACTTCCCAATACGCTGCAAGATATTATCCAGAAGAACTGCCAGCGTCTTCTTCAGATCTACAGAAGGAAAGAATCATATAGTTATATTTTCTCCCAGACATCTTGGATTACATAGCAGTCTTATTGATATCAGGATTATCCGTGCGCTCTGTTTCACAAGGCTCCGTATTAGTTTGCTTTTCTTTCTGAGTTTTCTAGGTCTCCTAAATGGAGAACAGATTGCAGGCGTAATAATATTATAATATGGATTCTTTTCACTGCCATATCTGTAGATAATGTGTATAAACAACACACTGAGGATTATAGAGGAGGTGCCACAGAGGCGCTTTCTGCAAAAGACATCTGTCACATGTCATCGCTATAGGAGGTTTCTCCTCCTGATATAAAATACAGAGAACGACAAGTCAGTTATAGTTAAGAGACGCTGCCACAGCCCCCACTGCCCACCCGAGGCCGAGGCCCCGGCCGCCACTGCCCACCCGAGGCCGAGGCCCCGGCCGCCACTGCCCACCCGAGGCCGAGGCCCCGGCCGCCACTGCCCACCCGAGGCCGAGGCCCCAGCCGCCACTGCCCACCCGGGCCAATGCACCAGACCCTACCACACACCTCGTCTGCTGAAAAACATGTTGATGATCCTTGCTCTTAAGCCGTTTGCATGAACGGCACACGGGCGGTGCACGGGAAACACGCGGATGTCACCCGTTTACCGCCTGTGCACCTCTGCATTAAATGAAAAGGAGCCATGGAAGCAGAGCCGCAAAATCAGACAGGAATAGGACTTATTCCATATTTTGCGGCCTGCACTGTACGGGCCCATAGAAATTAATGGGTCAGTGTGCTATCTGGTAAAAACCCAGATAGCACACTGACCAGACATACGGACGTCTGCAAGGGGGCTAAGAAAGAAGTTCTGCAACAGTTAAGATGTTTATTACAAGAAAAGGTATCCCCCTAAAACTGTATAAAACATACTAGGAGCCACTTCAGTGTCACAGGACACTTAAAAAAATATCCTCAGCTCTAGGTCTCATACTTTTACATGGGCGCAAAAAGGGGAAGAGTTGACGTCATTGTCTAACACATCATAAATAACACATAAGGAGATAAATATACAGTACATACATAAAAAAAAAAAAAAAAAAAACATTTCCCAACGTTGGTGAAAAAAAAAAAAGTAACATAACTGCATCACCACAGCAATGTTTAATATTCTGACACCCAAGTGACGCAACTGGGGAAAATAAATAAATAAAAGATAACCGCCCCACCATAAATCGAGTCTGTACACGCCTGTAATTAAATCATTAACAACCTAGAATTATTTTGCTTTGGATAACACTCCTAGAGCCAAGCCCAGAGGGATGAGATTGTTCATCTGCTAAATATTTATAACTGTGGGCTTAAATTAACCCCGTAAACAAGTGATCAAGGCCCTTTTCTTTACCAAAATTTAAATTTTTTTTTTCAATTTGTGACGGTTAAGAATATATATTTATTAGGGCTGTGCAATTAATCAGATTCATTTGCTTAATTTTCCATTTCAAAAAATTGTAATTTTGATTTTTACCACAATTGGGAAAATTGATGCTGGCCCTGCCACGGAGTCAGTGTTAGGATGAGAAATCCTTCACCACATATATCTGATGCCTGCTCACTGAACTGTAATTTCATTAAGCAAAAATATTAAAAAAACTGAAAATCACCCATTTTATTTTTTTTCAAAAAAAAATAAAAATAAAAAAAATGACCCAGCCCTAGTATGTGTATATATACACACTATTTATATATACACATATACACACACACACACACACACAATATAAATACCTAATATTATTAAAATACACACAATATATAAGAAAATATATTTACACACAAATATAAGATAGATATATATATATATATATATATATATTTTTTTTTTTTTTTATACACGCACAAGTTACTGTAAAAATAAAGTGCAGTTTTTCACCCCAAAGTCAGCACAATCCTGACCAAAAAGACATAAAAATGGCATAAACTGAACTTCAAAGATATTTAAGCTCAGTTTGTACCCAAATATAAGCCTTCTAGTCACTAGTATGATGCCAAAGCCCTTCCTGGCACACCGAGACCCGTCCACATTGCTTTTTCCCACGTTCCTCGGCATACTTATATCCGACCGAGAGATTCTGTCCAGACATGACTAATACTTGACCAGTGCTGAACATTTCGGCCTCGTGACCAGGATGTCACTCTAGATTAGGAGTCTTTACAGCCTCGTAAAAGGAGATTATGTAGCTTATTGGTACGGAGGTCTTTTTATTACACTCCAAGCGGCTATTTATCATAAAATTTGCAATTTTTTTTCTTTTATTTGCTAAGAGTAGCAACACCGTCTAACAGACCCTCATTACGCTCAATAGGGCCCACACAGTTAGCTCCGATCCCATAGATGGTTAATAACTTATTACCAGAATAATCCTTAAAGCAGACGACACCGACAAACTCAAAGACAGACTTGGTTGCTAGGGAAGTGCCACCTAGCAACTCCAAATAAACGGCGGCCGTGTAAGTAATGTTTCCTTAGCAACCAAACTGTTTTGAACGACTTGAAGGGTCACTTAAGTATAAGACAAATCCCATCTATATATTTCGTAACCTATTACATATCAGGTGACTGCAATAACCATCTGAAGTAACCGAAGGGCATTTTACTTAGAGACACTAAATCAGATTTTACAGCAATTAAGATTAAGACATCAGATCCTGCCATGGCATGGTGACCAAAGTCCCCAGAAATGTGCCCAACCTTGGTTTAAAGGAACCTTGAGACAAATATGTCTATTATCTCCTACCCAAAAGATCTTCTACTTGGCCATTCCTATATCCCTTGCATGTAAAGACCTTCATGTTCATCATAGTTGGGATATTCAACCCCGGCAAGGGAACAACCCCAAAATTTCCAGGAAATGCCCTCTTTTAGATTGATTGCACAAACCCCAATATCTCCTCAAAATTTTTGCAGTCGGCCCCTCCCACGTCCTTCTGTCAACTATTCTTGCCTAGTGTAACGTGTAAGTGTAGTGCTGGAAGTAGTAGTTCTGCAACAGCTGGGGTGCCATACACGGGGTCAGGACTCGTAATGTATAGTCACATTTTACAGCAGCCATCCCCACTGGATAAACCAGCATTGTTAGAACGTTACAAACATCTGCTAAAGGAGGCTAAAAATTTTGGATGTATTTTTCTTTCTGGTTTTCCTTTTACATAGTGCAGTTGTAGCGTAAGAGACTTGGGAATCTGTTGTGGAAACTGCAGAACTATCCCAATCCTAAAGTTAGTCCTCTGGAATAGCTTCAAGACAAGAAAAAAAAAAAAAAAAAAAAAAAAAAAGTTGGCAAAAACATGTTACACTGCTCCCAACAGCACTACTGAAAAATACATTTTATAAGAAAGAGGAAGGCGCAGAGTCAAAGTCCTGGGAAGTGGCCAAAGCGTGGAATCCAGCAGTGACTACTCCAATAATCCCTGTGTCCAGGATACACAGCTCCGAAAAACTACCGTCACAAGGCAGCCATAGTATACCGTACTACAGGGGACCATAGTAAGAGCTACAGAATATTCAACCACTGATATTATTAATGTCAAACACAATGGGAACACCATGGTAAACTGCCTCCTGCAATAATAAAACTGCTATAATATTACCCCTATGAACAAGAATATAACTGCTATAATACTAACTCCTTTGTACAAGAATATAACTACTATAATACTGCTCCTATGTACAAGAATATAACTACTATAATACTGCTCCTATGTACAAGAATATAACTACTATAATACTACTCCTATGTACAAGAATATAACTACTATAATACTGCCCCTATGTACAAGAATATAACTACTATAATACTGCTCCTATGTACAAGAATATAACTACTATAATACTGCTCCTATGTACAAGAATATAACTACTATAATACTGCTCCTATGTACAAGAATATAACTACTATAATACTACTCCTATGTACAAGAATATAACTACTATAATACTGCCCCTATGTACAAGAATATAACTACTATAATACTGCTCCTATGTACAAGAATATAACTACTATAATACTGCTCCTATGTACAAGAATATAACTACTATAATACTGTTCCTATGTACAAGAATATAACTACTATAATACTGCTCCTATGTACAAGAATATAACTACTATAATACTGCCTCCTATGTACAAGAATATAACTACTATAATACTACCTCCTATGTACAAGAATATAACTACTATAATACTGCTCCTATGTACAAGAATATAACTACTATAATACTACCCCCTATGTACAAGAATATAACTACTATAATACTACTCCTATGTACAAGAATATAACTACTATAATACTGCCCCTATGTACAAGAATATAACTACTATAATACTGCCCCTATGTACAAGAATATAACTACTATAATACTGCTCCTATGTACAAGAATAGAACTACTATAATACTGCCCCTATGTACAAGAATATAACTACTATAATACTGCTCCTATGTACAAGAATATAACTACTATAATACTGCTCCTATGTACAAGAATATAACTACTATAATACTGCTCCTATGTACAAGAATAGAACTACTATAATACTGTACCTATATACAAGAATATAACTACTATAATGCTCCTATGTACAAGAATATAACTACTATAATACTGCTCCTATGTACAAGAATATAACTACTATAATACTATTTTCTGATTGCAAACTTTCTAAGCTGTCACAATACAAGTGTAGCAGCAATAGAAAATCCTTACGGCCAGATGGTTCAATTCATCATACAATTTGCACTGTCTTGAAAAGCGCTGAAAAATTGGGGGGAAAAAAAAAAAAAAAAAAAAAGTGACACGCTCCCCTAGCTATTCTGTTATGCGGAGCCTTAATAAAGACATGCCATCCATTCTCTCAGAAGCACAGGCAAAATGTGCACTTTTTGTCCTTACCATATGCTGTCATGGTGCCGACATATGGGCCGTCTACTACGTTCCTATTTTCTTCCGCCAGAGCTTTGATGTATCTTTTGCTGAGATCCAGAATCTGTTCGCGGAGGACGGTGCTGCTCTCGTGCGGAGTTCTCTGCTGAATCGTAAAATGGAGCAACATCATGCCCCATATGAAACCAAAGGTTACCAGGAAGAAGCCGAGCTTCTGAGAAGACAGTTTCCAAGGCGTAAAGTAAGCCATGACCTTCCGAGCAAATATTTCGGTCAGTGCGATTTTTCTTCAAAGGCAGTAACTGTTCATACCCATGGCACGGACGTTCATAAGAGTGCCTGCAGTGGCAGCATCCTGCAGGTCAGAACCATTGTCTTCAGCTCTGTGATGCTGAGAAAGAAAAAAAAATTGTATTAAAATTACATTTTATCAATATTAAGAACCCTGTAAAACATTCGGAGGTCAACCGGCGGTCTTGTCATACTATTAGGGTATGTTCACACTGCAGAATTTGAGGCAGTCTACTACTGCCTTGTACTCCTCTCCCAAAAAACCCTGCTGTGGGACCCGCAGCAGAAAGCTGGAGCCGATCTTGGGTTTTCTGCCACCGGTCTGCACGCAATTACCCTCGTATACAATGAGACTGATCAAGATCGAGACCACGCAACGTGTATGGTGTGGCAATTTAGTTGCAAAAACCGTGGTATTTTTCATTGTGCTGAATAAAAAAAAAAAAAAAAAAGGTGTCCATGAAAAATGGGAGGCAGATCGGAGCAATTTTTTGTAGAGGATTTTGAAGTAGAAGACTCGTCTCCAAGTTCCACCGTATGAACATACCCTATAACAGTTGTACATACATAGATTATATATACAGGGAGGAAGTTCTGTACAGTTGTCAAATATCAAAAACTTTTTGGCCTCGATTGTGCAAAATTTTTGCCTACAAATTTATTTATAACACAAAAAGAATAAAGTTCCAGGGACATGAATTCGGGAATCGAGACCAATTTTGGGTAGTGTAATCCCACAGTTTCAAAACACAATAATAAACATAATAAAGGTATTATAATTCATAGAATTATTGATATTTTATAACTAATTAGCAACATCGCTTGTTACATAATTACTTTCATAGGAATCCATCACTGGCTTTTTACTGACTTTAGAGGATTTTTATGGTTTCTGACTGTGTTGGTCGGCCATTTGGCGTTGGAGTCAGAGTCAGGGTGGTCTGGCCGTCCGACTCTGCAGCCCTGAGAAGTTCACTACAAGAGTGGATTATGAAACAACCGTCTTCGTACATTGGCCTGCAGCACTGGGAAATTTTTTTTAGCGTCATGTCAGAGATCAGCGAGGAGATAGTACAGTAATGATGGGGAAATCCCAGACAGGAAATCTTACAAATCGTCAGAGCGATGCTACCAAGGGCTCAGTTTCACAACAAGGCTTTACACTGCTTGTTACTACAGAAATAAATAGATCATATCCTGAACATTCATCATCAAGTAACTTTAAGAACTTCTAATTTGCAGGACGGGTCCTGGACGCATCCTGTCAGCTTCCAGATAATGAACCATTAAGCCTAGTATAGTACTTACTACTTCACGCATACAGTGCGAGGAGTACTGACTCTGGCTTCAATGGAGCACGCTAGCACTTTTTGGGGATCTGGTGACAAGATCCCTTTAAAGGGAGTCTGTCACCAGAACCAGCATATCATCCCAGTCCTGCAGATAGATAGGTTAGTGTTACCAGAACCAACATACAGTCATATGAAAAAGTTTGGGCACCCCTATTAATCTTAATCATTTTTAGTTCTAAATATTTGGGTGTTTGCAACAGCCATTTCAATTTGATATATCTAATAACTGATGGACACAGTAATAGTTCAGGATTGAAATGAGGTTTATTGTACTAACAGAAAATGTGCAATATGCATTAAACCAAAATTTGACCGGTGCAAAAATTTGGGTACCCTTATTTTATTGATTTGAATACTCCTAACTACTTTTTACTACTTACTGAAGCACAAAATTGGTTTTGTAACCTCAATGAGCTTTGAACTTCATAGCCAGGTGTATCCAATCATGAGAAAAGGTATTTAAGGTGGCCAATTGCAAGTTGTTCTCCTATTTGAATCTCCTCTGAAGAGTGGCATCATGGGCTCCTCAAAACAACTCTCAAATGATCTGAAAACAAAGATTGTTCAACATAGTTGTTCAGGGGAAGGATACAAAAAGTTGTCTCAGAGATTTAACCTGTCAGTTTCCACTGTGAGGAACATAGTAAGGAAATGGAAGACCACAGGGACAGTTCTTGTTAAGCCCAGAAGTGGCAGGCCAAGAAAAATATCAGAAAGGCAGAGAAGAAGAATGGTGAGAACAGTCAAGGACAATCCACAGACCACCTCCAAAGAGCTGCAGCATCATCTTGCTGCAGATGGTGTCACTGTGCATCGGTCAACAATACAGCACACTTTGCACAAGGAGAAGCTGTATGGGAGAGTGATGCGAAAGAAGCCATTTCTGAAAGCACGCCACAAACAGAGTCGCCTGAGGTATGCAAAAGCACATTTGGACAAGCCAGCCTCATTTTGGAAGAAGGTCCTGTGGACTGATGAAACAAAGATTGAGTTGTTTGGTCATACAAAAAGGCGTTATGCATGGCGTCAAAAAAACACAGCATTCCAAGAAAAACACTTGCTACCCACTGTAAAATTTGGTGGAGATTCCATCATGCTTTGGGGCTGTGTGGCCAATGCCGGCACCGGGAATCTTGTTAAAGTTGAGGGTCGCATGGATTCAACTCAGTATCAGCAGATTCTTGAGAATAATGTACAAGAATCAGTGATGAATTTGAAGTTACGCCGGGGATGGATATTTCAGAAAGACAATGATCCAAAACAAAGCTCCAAATCTACTCAGGCATTCATGCAGAGGAACAATTACAATGTTCTGGAATGGCCATCCCAGTCCCCAGACCTGAATATCATTGAACATCTGTGGGATAATTTGAAGCGGGCTGTCCATGCTCGGCGACCATCAAACTTAACTGAACTGGAATTGTTTTGTAAAGAGGAATGGTCAAAAATACCTTCATCCAGGATCCAGGAACTGATTAAAAGCTACAGGAAGCGACTAGAGGCTGTTATTTTAGCAAAAGGAGGATCTACTAAATATTAATGTCACTTTCCTGTTGAGGTGCCCATACTTTTGCACCGGTCAAATTTTGCTTTAATGCATATTGCACATTTTCTGTTAGTACAATAAACCTCATTTCAATCCTGAAATATTACTGTGTCCATCAGTTATTAGATATATCAAATTGAAATGGCTGTTGCAAACACCCAAATATTTAGAACTAAAAATGATTAAGATTAATAGGGGTGCCCAAACTTTTTCATATGACTGTATCACCCCAGCCCTGCAGATAGATAGGTTAGTGTCACCAGATCCAGCATATCACCCCAGCTAAAATATACCAGTCCTATTTTTGTCTATCGTTCCAGGCTGACTGGCCCAATACAAGCCTATGGGTCAGTTTATAACGTCCATTTACTTGGACTGAAAAAAACGTTCCAATTTTAACTGACAGCTGAAAATAAACGACAGATGGATGTTAAGACAGAAAATGGATGAAAAATGTGCGACATGTGGATAATAGAAAACGGCGGTTAAAAATGTACTGTGTGTGCATAAGCTCTAAGGCCATGTTCACATTTACATACTTTTTTATTTTATTGATCCAAGTCATTTAAAATAAAAAAAAAAATATATGAGAAATATTCTACTATCGTGGGTGTACAGCTTCACATCTGACAGTTGGTGGTCCCACCTGGAACCTAACGTAAGTGAACAATGGGGATTTACCCAAACCTAGTCCTCATGTAACCACTGCTGCAAATATTAACAGAGCCTTACAGAAATGTAAAGGACTCATAAATGAGAATATGACAGCAGGATCAGACTCAACAAATACAGGCATGCTACCAAAATAGAAGCCAAGCGGGTGACAATGCGCCATACAAAATTTTTCACAAATGACTCATCTCATAGGGAATTCCCCTAAACTAAAGCATTAAAGTAAAGTATCCGATACCCCCCCAGACCCTAGAACAGCACCCTAAAACAAACCGAGACCCCGACCAGAACCTTGAACATATACACACTAGGCTAGCCATTTAACACTAGAAGTCCCAGAAATTTCGAGCTCCCCCTTGAAGTCCTGAAAGAGGGTCAAATGACCCTTAGTCCAAACAGACAACTCTGATGGCTCCAATTAGCATCCTTTCATTTGTAAATGTGGCCATTGTCTGAGGAATCTGCAGGGGGCAATTGTGTTGATCCACCTCAGGTCTTGTAAGAGAGTGTAAACAAAAGAATGTAAGATGCTCTTGAGTGTGTCTGCCCATCCCCCAGCTGCATTGTTGTGCTGGGAATATGCATAAGGTTGCTAACACCTTAGCAAATTTGCATGCAGCCTTTTGTGCTGTGGGGGATGTGAAGGGACTGCTTCACCTATTTTGTTCACAAGAAACAAAATGCAGAGAAGGCACACCATTCAACAGGCATTGGAACTGATCCTGAGCAACACCAACCCTTCTGACTCAGATGGAGAAGACATAGTCCTTCAACTGGATTCGGACTCTGAGCTGTCTTCAGGTTAGATTTTTTTCAAATTACCGATTTTTATTTCCTGACTATCTTTTTTATTTAGAACCAAAACAAAATGTTAATTTGAAATTATTTATCTTGCAGATGAGGAGACTCCTCCTCTACCAAAAAAGAGAGCTCGGTTGGCGAGTGAGCCGACAGAGACCGCAAAAGATGGCACAGTGTGGCGTGAAGTAGAAGTGGGGAAACGTCTCCATTTCACCCCAATAGAACCGTACCCTACAGATGGAGAGCCAAGTGCTAAGGCCAGACGAAGTGTCCGGAGTCGCCTTCAGAGCTTCCTCTGTTTTATCACTCTTGACATGCTTCGTAGCATTCAAGAATGGACTACTCAACATGCACGTCACACGGAGCAGGTGGATTGGTTCATGGGTCTCCCGGAACTAATGGCATTTATTTCAGTCATTATCTTGCGGGGGGTGACCAAGGTTCCATCACTACATGACAGCTGGTCAGCAAACCTAGCAAACCCAAGGATCATTGCAACTATGACCCGAAACCGCTTCCAAGACATCATGCAACACCTACGCTTTGATGACATGTTCACACGCAGTGAGCGAGTGGAGACCGATAAGTTTGCTGCAATCTCCGATGTGTGGAGATCGTTTGTCACCAACTGCATCGCATCCTACAACCCTGGTCGACACATCACTATTGATGAACAGCTTTTCCCGTCAAAGACTCGCTGCTGTTTTCTGCAATACAGTGCAACAAAACCAGACAAGTTTGGCATCAAGTTTTGGGTGGCTTGCGACTTGAAATCAAAGTACATCTGTAATGTCCTCCCATATCTTGGCAAGGACCCCAGTCGTCCCAGCGGGGAGAGACTGTCCGAAACTGTAGTGATGAGGCTGATGGAACCATTCATGGACAAGGGCAGAACTGTAACCACGGACAATTTCTTTACATCATTGTCACTTGCACAACGACTGCTTAGCCGGAAAACCACTATCCTCGGCACAGTCAACAAGAGTCGCCGGGAAATTCGTCAATCCGCTAGACAGATGGACCGCACTGAATTCACCACTCAGGTGTTTTCAACCACTGGCGCCACACTGACAGTGTATGCACCCAAACGAAAGAAGGCCGTCTACATTCTCAGCAGCATGCACAGCGTGGTTGAGACTGAGGATACCAACAAAAGGAAGCCAAACACGGTCACACAATACAACCACACAAAGTGCGGTGTGGATGTAATGGACCAAATGGTGCGGGAGCACAGCGTGCGTGCAGGAACACGGAGATGGCCATTCGCCGTGTTCTACAACATGATTGACATGGCAGCACTGAATGCTCATGTTCTTTATCAGGCATGCACTGAGGTGCAGGAGAGACGGGTGGACTTCCTGGTTGAGCTTGCAAAAGAGTTAGGTGGCTCTCATGTGACTGAAAAGAAGGCATGCAAGGAGAAACTCCTTCGGCAACAACCTTCCACACCCAGCCCTGGCAAAAGGGCGAAGTGTCAGGTCAACCATCGATGCACGAACAATTGTGCAACTGAGAGATGTGTTGACTGCTACAAATACACGTGTGGCAAATGTACCAGGGACATACCCAGGCAGTGCCAGGTATGTTCCGACAGTGCAGACAGACTGCTGAGTAAGTGCTGAAATGCTAGTCACACAAGAAGGACATGCCACTCACACACACACACGCAGCCCCCCACAGCAGCCTATTGTAAATATGTGTGGAATTGTTTTATTCCTTGTATTTTTTTTATTATTTTCATAACAAAAATAAAAAGCATGGAAACAAATAACAGTTGTTCTTTTGTATATTTACATTTTTGTATATTTAGATTCAAGTCAATGGGTGCAGAAAAAAAAAAAAAAAAAAAAAAAAAAAATCCCAAAAAAAATCGCAGTTACTGAGTGAGTCACACAAGAAGGACATGCCACTCACACACACACACACTCACACTCACACACACACACACACACACACACACACAGCCCCCCCACAGCAGCCTATTGTAAATCCTGTGGTGTGACAGTAATGGCCTTAATTACAGAACAAAAGCGGTGATTATAGGTTGTTTGCTTAAATTCTTCAGGTCATTCGACCCGTCTCTGGGTTCCAAAGGTAGAAATGTTAAATGACCCCTCTCTGGGACTTCTAGTGTTAAAGAGGACCTTTCACCACTTCAGCCAACTCTTTAATAGTCGCTCCAACACAGATTACAGCACAGTTGGAATTTTATCTCTAGCCCCCACCGTTCCTAAGAAATCAGCGCTGTTAGCTTCGGCACCCAATATGCTAAAATATGCTAATCAGGTTCGCTACTGTCAAGTGGGAGGGTCTGGAGCAGATAGCCAGGGACCACCCATCTGACAGTAGAGAAGCTAATTGCTCAGGAACCATGGGGGGGGGGGGGCTATAAAAAAAAAAAGCGGAGCCTATTAAAAAATACAAAAAAAATTGGAGTTGGCTAAAGGTCCCCTTTAAATACAGCCATGACTCAGATCAGACCTCCTAAAAGCATACACACCCCTAAATACATACAGAAACTATGTACAGAGGAGTAACGTAAAGCTCCTGGGCCCCAATGTAAAATCTGTAACAGGGCCCCTACCAGCCTTGGGCCATTCAGAATAATGGGATATTTTATGTGGCATAGGGACCTTCGGGGCCCAGTAGTGACTTTTACTGCTGCACCCCTATAGCTACGTGCCTCCATGTACATTTTATGTGGTGGTTATAGACAAGCCCTTGTGGATTTTGACTTCCCAGACAGTATAAAAATAAAAATTCTCAGCAAGTCTAAACTTTCTTCAGTTTGGGATTTGGCCAAATGCACTTGACCGCTTTGATAACACCTGCCCTTTACCCTTCCGTATTCAACAATGCTGGACTTCGGCCATGTACAGACTGCGCAGAGGCAGCAGCTTGAACAATGTGTTAATGGATGAAAGTTCAGAGACGGGCGGATGAGGAAAGTAACAAAGATAAGGGGAACACTTATAGTATTAGATTATTCCCAGTTCATCCAGGATTAGAAAAACATGGCAACCAGTGGGTTTACTATTCTGGTTACCATGGTTACGTCCTAGGCCAAATCCACATAGAGTAAATATCCATTGAACACAAACCTAATTCTTCTTTTGATCTACACTAGATATACTAATATATATATCCTATATTACATATATAACCCATTAGGCAGGGGCTCGGACCCTATATACAGAACCTGATGTTCTAGCGCAATCTCTACGCACCACTCGCCCCATGGGTGACAGGTGCACAAAGAACTATAAACAACACAGCCCAGGGGGTAATTACTAACAATTAGGCAAAAGTATACACGAGAGGGGAGTACTGAGAAGGAGAACACACCGTACGCTACATGATCTGGTAGCGATGGAGTGGACAAGCCACAAAGCTTCTGGGAGAATGTCCTATGGACAGATGAGACAAAAATCGAAATTTTTGGCAAGGCACATCAGCTCTATGTTCACAGACGGAAAAATGAAGCATATCTTGAAAAGAACACTGTCCCTACTGTGACACATGGAGGAGGCTCTGTTATGTTCTGGGGCTGCTTTGCTGCATCTGGCACAGGGTGTCTTGAATCTGTGCAGGGTACAATGAAATCTCAAGACTATCAAGGGATTCTAGAGAGAAATGTGCTGCCCAGTGTCAGAAAGCTTGGTCTCAGTCGCAGGTCATGGGTCTTGCAACAGGATAATGCCCCAAAACACAGCTAAAAACACCCAAGAATGGCTAAGAGGAAAACATTGGACTATTCTGAAGTGGCCTTCTATGAGCCCTGACCTAAATCCTATTGAGCATCTTTGGAAAGAGCTGAAACATGCCGTCTGGAAAAGGCACCCTTCACACCCGAGACAACTGGAGCAGTTTGCTCATGAGGAGTGGCCAAAATCCCTGCTGAGAGGTGCAGAAGTCTCATTGACAGTTACAGGAATCGTTTGATTGCAGGGATTGCCTCAAAAGGTTGTGCAACTAAATATTAAGTTAAGGGAACCATCATTTCTGTCCAGGCCTGTTTCGGGCGTTTCTTTTAAAAGATATGTTGAAGCCTGGTTGGAGCATGTCTGCTTCATTTGTTCATTTCATAGACTTTTAATATTCTTTTTCAGTCAGTTATCTGTGGCCATTGTGGGGTTTTTTTCATTAAACGAGGGAGGGACCAACAATTTTGTCCACGTGTGTATATGAGTCTTTGGAGCAATGGCTGCCCCTTGGCTCCTCAGAGCTCATTTGTATATTGACAAAAGCGGCGCTATCTTTCACTATGGAGGCAGCGTTCACAATGCGAGAACAGCGTTTGATTCTATCTGCAGTGTTGATATGCTGGTGACAAAGTCCCTTTAATGCATCTTGCACGTCAGTAGCGTTTTCCTCCCAGAACTCCTCTCAGGTCATCCATTCCACACTAACAAGTGCTCTCAACTAGTACATTTGCAAATATATAAGTTAATGGTTGACGGATGTGATCGCAGAGGATTGAGCAGAACGAGAAGTGACCCCAATAGCTTCCCCATGGGATACAGGATGCACAATAGTGCACACAGCAACACAAGTGCCTTAAGTGGCCGCGCCATGCACTTGACCAGGGCAATTAATTTCAGTCATTTATTTCGAGAGGATGGTTACAAAAGTGTTGCACGATGGATCCTTCACTCAACGCCGTTTACAAATGACAATGTGAAAGCTTCACCATAAAACAAAGATAGCCATTGCCCCTTCCATGCCCGTCCGCTCTTGTATCTGCCTGGTGCCAACATCGAGTCAGTCCATTTACAAGAATTTTGAATTTTTCTTTGATTAAATTCCACTACAGAATCTGCAGCAGAATTTACAAATTCAGCACCAGCCAGGCGGGATTTTTCTGCTTCCCATTCTCTTCGATGGGAGTTATAAGGTGGACTTATTTTTTCCCAGTAGCTTAAAAAAAAATTAAATAAATTAGCGGTGTGCCTCCCATTGAAATGAATGGCAAGCAGATTTCACACGGAATTTGCAGAGGATTTTGAGGCGGATTCCAAATTCTGGATTCTCCAAATTCCAGCCTTGTGGAACCGGTGCAAGAAAGCAGAAGCAAAGATCAGATACATTGGCGCTGATCAGTGAGAGTCTTCACCATCATGAGAACAAGCGCTTAAGGTATGTTCACATGTGACAGATTTGTGCAACTAAAAATCTGTTCCATTCATCTTAAAAGATGACCTTTCACATCCTCTGGCCCCGGCGGTATTATATACTACTGGAAAGCTGACAGTGAGCTGAATTCACTGTCAGTACGTGCCCAGGTGCCGGAGATATCGATGCAGTTAGTTTCGGCACAGATATCCCTCCACTGTCAGATGGGTGAGCCTGACGTTACTCTTCCATAGTCTTGTACTGTCAGGGAGTGTTCCTCACAGCCCAGTGATGACACTGAGCTGTAAGGCCAGCCATTGTGACAGTGAAGGGATATCGGTACCGAAATTAATGGCACCGATATCTCCGGCTCCCAGGTATGTACCGTCAAGGCTGACAGTGCCTGAATTTAGCACAGTCCGCTTTCTGGCAGTATATAATACGGCTGATGCCAGAGGACATTAAAGGTCCCTGTTAAAAGAGCTTGCAGAATTCCATGTGCTGTGCTCCAAAACAACCCTGAATGGAACTGCGGCAAACCGCACCTTAAGAGTGTGAACGCGCCCTCAGAGTGGATATTAGGGCTTCCTCAAGGCACATTACATAACTCAGTTGTTACATATGGACCTATATTTTTGTAAAAAGTTGCAACATGTCCTATTCAGATATGAGAATAGCACGTGGCAAGTCACAAACCACGATTTCCTGCATCCATATATTTTTTGATTGTCCATGAATTGTGGAGGCAGCACAAATGATTAAAAAAAAAAAAAAAACAGATGAAAATGAAAGAAAAACTCAACTTCACAATTTCCAGATGTGGCGTATTGGGGGAAAGGAGATAGTTTGGGAGTGGGTGCTGTAGAGAGAACCAAAGGCGTAAAATCAACTGCCTTCCAAATGCTGCAAATCTATGTGGAATATCGAGGGAAGAAACAAAAGGCCATGGAGGCTCGAAACAATTACTGCAAAAAAATTTAAAAAAATTCCCACAATTATAGAGAATAAAAGTCATGTAGCGGGGACAGGTCCCCCATGTCCTCTGAAATATTACATCAGCTGCCATGTGTAAATCAATATTCCTGACAAGTCAATCTGGAGCCTGTGCCATTGTGCGGCAGCTGAGTACACAGCGGCGCCCCATACACACCACACAAAAGCAGCGGGTAATGTCCCAGATAAGTGAGGAACTGGCGGCCGAGATTACACAACCTGGAGCTGTCACACAAGGCCGATAAGAAGAGCTGAATAGGGTCAGACAAACACATCACACACATGCACCTGAGTGTGACTGTCACCACAATAGCCAGTGTGAATAACGGCCCAAGATACAGCGCCCTCATTGTTCCCACAATGCAGAATATTCGGTTTGATCCTGGCCATGAAATTTTGCATTCAGGTTCTATAAATACTGTCCCGTGAATACAATGGGACACAAGGCAGACGGGATGATGGATCGAGGCAATAAAATGGGGGTGGGGTGGTAACTCTCAAAAATAAGATGCCCATGATCTAGTATTTTTTTTTTTTTTATTCCCAGTACTGTGGGGGCTGTGGAGTTGGTTGCTCAAAGCACCATTCTTAACCCAACCTCCATCTAGTGCTTCACTGACCATAAAAGTGGCGTAAGGGGCGCATAACAAGAAAAAAAAAGTCACATTTTTGCTCAAAACCAGATTTGCAAATTCTTTATGTCTTGCGACATTGAACCAAGATGTCAATTTTCAATTAAGTCACATGGCACAAGAAGCCCCAATGTGGCCAGGCCAAGAGACAGGTGCCCTTTAAAGAGACATACCTGCTTCAGTAGTACTGGTTTCCAATCTCTCTTTATATAGGGTCTATCCCTACCTAGCTGCAATGGTCAAAAAACACACCTGATTCATATATTTCCAGGAGTTACATATTTTTGAAGCCGTAATTTCACACTAAGGAATGTCAAAGACTGCTGCGAAAAATGGCTACATAACAATGGCATAAAAAACAAAAACACTTTTCTGGAATTGCAAATCAGTGTCTGGAGTCACCGGTGGCAGAACAATTCAAGGAACTGCAAAAACAGCAGGATCTGAGGAGGAATCCAAAAATCACAGCAGGATCCAGTGCAGGAAAGAAGCCATAATTCAAGTCTGAAGTCACACGAGATTCGTCAATTTCTCTCCGGGGCTTTTAGAAGGAACCAAAACATCAAAAGTAAAACTAAACAGCTCGGCCAAGACTTTGCACTCCTTAAAAGTTAAGACCTTAACCAGGAGAGAACGGTAAAGCGATATCCAGATGTCTGCAGCATCATAGGCGGAACGTTCCCACCAGTGTAGTGTAACCATATGGGATGGGCAGCGATACCTGGTACTTAGCTGTAATTCTAGACAGAACCTATAGACAGATGTGGTGCTGTTATAGAACAACCTGCTTTAGGTGAAGACCACACGTAGAAAAACGTAGCTAAAAAACGCTGCGGAAAAAGCAATTCCAGAAACACTTACACTTTTCGTATTTTTGCCTCCCCCATATAAAACGCAAGGATTTACGTGGATAAAATGAACATGCTGTGTTTTTTCCCACAAGGTGGGGATGACATTAAAGGAGTTACCCACTTTGTTATTTTGATGGCCTATCCTTCAGTTAGGCCATATTAGACCCACAAAGATCCAACATCCGGGACCCCTACAGATCAGCCGGTTTGCGATCAGCTGGTAATTACATCACAACTCCATTGAGGTCTATGGGATAGCAGTGCAGTACCTAAAGCTGCCACTACAGTTTGTGAGCAGCGTGACTCCCAGCATGTAAACATTACCAGGAGTTTTGGATCGGCAGAAGTCTCAGGTGTTAGACCCTGGCAGGTCTAATACTGATGACCTATCCTAAGGACAGGTCATCAGTGTTGGAAAGTGGACAACCCCTTTAAATAAAATAGAATTCACTTTTTTCCCTGCGGCGTTTCCACAGTGGCCAAAAACACTGCATTTTCAATATGTGGGCTAAGACTAGGGCAACAGTGACCAAAGATTATGGTACCACGCTGAGACCCCCATCATTATTATCAGTGTAGGCCACCAGGAGGGTGCTACCAATGTGACTAGTCTAGTCACTTACAGTGGTGAAGGATTTGCAGGGTGACACGGCCATCTTTGGTCACACAATGAGAGTAACGGCCAAAGTCGCTGTGTAGCCCAAGCCTTAACCTTTTCTCCCTGATCCTGCGATTCCGGATTAATCTGTAACTCTAAACCAGAATTTATAAGTGACTAAATTCTGGATTAAAGGAACGTGTCCTCCGCCATATACCTAGCTCAACAGTCGCTCAATTACGTAACTGAAGTCAAAGTCTCAACATTCTAACCTGATGGGAGTTATTGGACAAGCATTAACTCGTTGCTTCCTTGTCAAATGTGCAAAGTCCAAAAACACGAAAGAACAAGGACCTCGTAAATGTGGCATCTACCCCAGCAGTGATAAGAGGTAAATCTACAGAAGAAACCGACTGGTAGGACCATCGTAAATCAGCTCTTGACCTCGCCCCATAACACATCCCAACAATTCCCTCCTCAAGATATCAGCTACAGAAGAAAATAGAATGTATAGAACTCCATGAACGCCGTCCTCGATAATCTGCCGCTCGTTTGTGAAATCTATAAAACTGGTCACATTCATTGTAACCCCTTGGGCGACAACCAATTTACCACCACTAGGGCGTGTCCGCACGGAACGTAGAGGTTGTTGATGTTCCACTTTTGGAATTGTGGGTGGAAGATTCAAGCATTTACAGAAGGAGCAAAGTGGAGCAGTTTTTATTACCGCAAAGATTTTACATTAAACATATTTTTTTAAAACAGATTTTATTTTGTCAATTTTTGGCCAGGGCTACATGAAGACTCCTCTCAAGAGACCAAAGATCACCAGGTCAACTTGCAATATCTTCACTTATATTAGTGAATGGAGTCGCGCTGACCCCGAGGGTTCCGTGACTTCAAGTTGCAAAAAAGTCAAGTAATGTTTTTCAAAGCAGCCATTGCGACTCATGAGTGAAGGAAGTGCAAAGCAACCCGGCGATCTTTGGTCATGTGATGAAAGTCGTGGCCAAAACCGCTGTATACCCCTAGCCTTCATTTTTTAAAAAAAGTACTCTGTCCTTCAAATTTTCACTCTGGTCACTAAGCCTAATACTGACACTTGCCAAATCTTTAGGCGTTTTCTTTGCATCAGTCACCTCATTTCCCTCAGACATCATTACAATAGAAGATAACACCGCTATAGATAACACGGCCAATCATTACATCACTGCTGACAATAGATGATGTCTCAGCTTATCTCCTCCCCCTCCCTTCACAGAGCATGTGTAGAAAACTCTCCCATAGACCTCAATGAGTCGGCTCCAGACTATTGCTGCCTATGACCATGACTGCTTTATCACTAAATTCTGTTACCAGAGCAGAAACTCAAGCAAGATGGCCGCCCCATAATCATGTACAAAAAATAGAAAAAAAAAAAAAAAAAAAATCTATAAAATCAGAAAATAAGAACAGATTAGAAAGAAAGTGACTGATTTCACCATCTGGTTTTAATAAATAATAAAAAAAAAAAAAAATTGGTGATGCATTCCCTTTAACTCACCAGCATAAAATCTGCAGCAACAACGCACAAATACGTAACAAAAAATTCTGATGTGTGAACATACGCTTATAGTGTCCCCTAGGCTGTCACTCAGAAACAGAAATACTCTATTTACCATTTCCTCTATGTACGGGAAAGCTGGGTGGCCGTTCATCAGCTGTCCATCATAGTCATCAACTAGATAACTAAGAATATGTTAGTAAACAGAATATTTCTCTTGCTGGGAAAGCTGGGTAACAACCATGTGCAAGCTGTACTAAACAAGAGGTCACCCAACTTTCCCAGAAACAGTAAAGGATTCAATTTACTACAAGGATCAACAACCGTCTGCTGCTGCTAAAACTACAACTCCCAGCATGCACACTCACTCATCTGTTCTTGGAACTCCTTATTAAGCTAGCTGGGAGTTGTAGTAGCCCTGATTTACTATCTAATGGCAACCAGTTGGGCCTCCATTATAGTTCCCACAGGTCACACAACTTTCCCAAACTCCTGAACGGAAATTTTACAGCGATAAGGAAAAAAAAGAGTGCAGTTAATTCCCATTCAGAAGTCTAAGAAAGCTGGGTATATAGGTTGTCACCAAACTTATCCACTAACTTTATAGCCATGGGAACAAAAGCATCTGAAAGGGTTAAAGCAGCAGCTGTACAAGACCTTCTAGTGGGCAGGCTGCGGAGGTTTTGAGTAGAGGAGCTGGGTATGTTCAGCTCCAGGCCCGTCTGTTACCTGGTGGATGATGGCAGCGCCCTCTTCCCCCGGCACCCTCAGCTCCACTTGCTCCCTATAGGAAGAATCTAGTAATTCTCAGAATCGCGCCTTGTAACGCCTTTGGCTTTGTAAGTGAAATTAATTTCCCGGCGGAGAGAACTTTCAAGTGTCACAATCCAGAGAGATTTAGAACCTGCAGTATATGACTCAGGCGATTTCTGAACGCTTCCTAATAACAGGCGGCGCCTTCTAGCTCAAGGTATCTGGAAATAGTGCAATAAAGGAAGTGTCAAAACCAGCAGAATTAATAAAGGAAGGGCTGGCCCTTTAAATTCCAGCATCTGTAAAACCCATGCACACTAATGTATACAGGGCACCACATGGAGTCTCTGCTGGTCCCTATTGACGTCCCAGAGCCTGTGTGGCCTAATATACTGCCCTAAGACTAAGAATAGGGCCATACTGCAGCAAGTGATGAAACATGACGCTGTTTTAAAAAGGATCGGTGACTTCTTATTTTGGTAAATAACACTACAATTCTGGAAATTTAGTTTTTTTTTTTTATATTCTAAAGTGTGATGTTCCTCTGTTATTCCTCCTGAAAATTCATGCATAAATTGAAATCTTGGTGCCACCATTGGTTAAAGTCTGGCATTGGCTCTGCATTGGTAGAATACCACTTGACACACTCTTAATTTATTCACACATTTCCAGGCGGAATAACAAAGGAACAGCACAATGCAGGACCCTTAGAAAATAATCAGTTCCTGCCATGTGATTCCTTGCTGAAGTTCTACTTCGGCGCTCTTCAAATTACGCTGTATGAACCTAGCCTAACGTTTCTGGACAACCTTGTGTTATAATCCTGCATTGTACCAGTCCTCTGTTATTCCTACAAGAAATCTATGAATAAATTGACAACTTTGTGGTACCAGTTTGGGGGGTTCCCTGCACAGTCTGACATTGTCCGATCAGTACAGACAGTGTCAGTGACTGACAAGGGGAAGGGTAACACCAAGTTGTTAATATATTCATAAATTTCCAGTAGGAATAACAGAGTAATGGCGCATTGTAGCGTTCTAAGGAAATAGGCTCGAAAATGATCTCATGGGGATCGCCAGTATTTACTAAAACAGACTTGTCAGGAGTGGTGACAGGCCCTCTATAAGGCTGACAGTCTGGTTGCTAGGGATACAACATCAAGCAACTATAGCCGTTTAAAATGGGGTTGCCAAGCAGCATGTCCCTAGCAACCGTCCTGTCTCAGATCACTCAGCTCTTGGGCACACAAGAGAAGGTCTTAGAGAAGGTGTGAGGAGGCTTTGGCAGGCCTCGGCCTAGTTATAGGCTTCCTGTCCCCTCCATAAATTGATGCTAAGTGTTTACTAAAACAGAAATCATCTCTAATGTAAATGAAAGAGACGCGAGGTAAAGAAACGGCAGACATGTATGCCAGGAATGTGAAAAGCACTTAGCAGTACAAGTGGCGGGTGGTCAGCGAGCAGAATACATGGCAGCCGTGCCAGGAATGAAGAGCTTTTAACAGGCACCATTAGATGCTGAGGGGCTTCCCTACGTTACAGGCCTAGTCAGCTGCGGCGTATAACACAGGCCGCAAATATCACACAACTACTGGGAAAACTGGTGACTGTGTGACTGCCAGCCAGCTTTGCAGGGTTAACAGAGGGGGTCCCCTATAAAGAAGCTTTACTGAGTACCCCAGAAGGGTCCAATTCTGGAGGACCTGGGTGCCCGAGCATTACAGCCCATCGATCCTCCCAATGATTTCTGTAGTGTCTGCTTCAATGTCTGGACACAGACATTTGCCGAGGGCACCTACAGTCATGGCCAAAAGTTTTGAGAATGACACAAATATTCTATTTTCACATGATCTGCTGCCCTCTGGTTTTTATGTGTGTTTGTCAGATGTTTTTATCACATACAGAAATAGAATTGCATTCATATTATGAGTAACAGAGGCTTATATTGACAGTTAGAATGAGTTAATGCAGCAAGTCAATATTTGCAGTGTTGACCCTTCTTCTTCAGGACCTCTGCAATTCTCCCTGGCATGCTCTCAATCAACTTCTGGACCAAATCCTGACTGATAGCAGTCCATTCTTGCAGAATCAATGCTTTAATTTTGTCTGAATTTGTTGGTTTTTGTTTGTCCACCCGTCTCTTGATGATTGACCACAAGTTCTCAATGGGATTAAGATCTGGGGAGTTTCCGGGCCATGGACCCAAAATCTCTATGTTTTGTTCCCTGAGCCATTTAGTTATCACCTTTGCTTTATGGCAAGGTGCTCCATCATGCTGGAAAAGGCATTGTTGAGCGCCAAACTGCTCTTGGACGGTTGGGAGAAGTTGCTCTTGGAGGACATTCTGGTACCATTCTTTATTCATGGCTGTGTTTTTAGGCAAGACTGTGAGAGAGCCGATTCCCTTGGCTGAGAAGCAACCCCACACATGAATGGTTTCAGGATGCTTTACAGTTGGCATGAGACAAGACTGGTGGTAGCGCTCACCTCTTCTCCGAATAAGCTGTTTTCCAGATGTTCCAAACAATCGAAAAGGGGATTCATCAGAGAAAATGACTTTCCCCCAGTCCTCAGCAGTCCACTCCCTGTACCTTTTGCAGAATATCAGTCTGTCCCTGATGTTTTTTCTGGAGAGAAGTGGCTTCTTTGCTGCCCTCCTTGAGACCAGGCCTTGCTCCAAGAGTCTCCGCCTCACAGTGCGTGCAGATGCACACACACCTGCCTGCTGCCATTCCTCAGCAAGCTCTGCACTGCTGGTAGCCCGATCCCGCAGCTGAAACACTTTTAAGAGACGGTCCTGCCACTTGCTGGTCTTTCTTGGGCGCCCTGGAGCCTTCTTGGCACCAATGGAACCTCTCTCCTTGAAGTTCCTGATGATGCGATAGATTGTTGACTGAGGTGCAATCTTTCTAGCTGCAATACTCTTCCCAGTTAGGCCATTTTTGTGCAGTGCAATGATGACTACACGTGTTTCTTTAGAGATAACCATGGTTAACAGAAGAGAAACAATGATGGCAAGCACCAGCCTCCTTTTAAAGTGTCCAGTGGTGTCATTCTTACTTAATCATGACAGATTGATCTCCAGCCCTGTCCTCATCAACACCCACACCTGTGTTAATGGAGCAATTACTGAAACGATGTTAGGTGGTCCTTTTAAGGCAGGGCTGCCATGATGTTGTAATGTGTTTTGGGGGATAAAGTTCATTTTCTAGGCAAATATTGACTTTGCAAGCAATTGCTGTTAACCTGATCACTCTTTATAACATTCTGGAGTATATGCAAATTGCCATTAGAAAAACTGAAGCAGTAGACTTTGTAAAAATTAATATTTGTATCATTCTCAAAACTTTTGGCCATGACTGTACAGTCATCCAGACATCGACAGAGGGCACCTACTATTATCCAGACACCTGCAGAGGGCACAGCCTATTGTCAGGAGGAGAGAGTTATGAAGACTGGTATATTGAACAACATTTACACAAAGCGTCAGCACAGAGTGTGAAGGATGAAGAGTCACCGAAAAACCTAAAAAAGTAAAAATCTAAAATTTCCAGCTTCAGTATTGGGGTGGGGGCACGTCTTGTGACACATGTACAGTATACCTTGTATATGCATCGCTAATCGCACAGTGAGCGCAACGCACAGAAATAGATCTCATTTCCAAGACCTGACAGCCACAGGTTTCCTGCTGCAAACAGCAACAGTAAAAAAATTCCCCACAAATAGATTTGCATCTCATTAGCTTCATCAAAACTTGTCTTCTTAGGAAATGACCCAGATATAAAAGATAAGATTGATTCATTAAAAAAAATAATAAAAAATTTAATTCTTCCGTCGTAATAAAAAGACATGTTAAACCCAGTATTGTGGTGAGCTTAGCATCCAACTGACAAGGACTCTCAATAGGGGAAATATGAGGAGAGCCAAAAGTGTCAGCAGCTCTTACCCCATGTGTGTACCCTCAGCAATAACAACCTCATGTTTGTTTGTTTTTTAAATGAAGGATAAAAATGTGATTTAAGTAGTCCCTGACAGGAGACAAAAAAGTGGTATACTACTAAAGGTGTGATATGAACAGCACCTTAAATGTCATTTTCAGATGGCTAGGACCAGTACATATAACATCAAACTGTGATACGTTTATATGGGGTCTCTTACTGAAACCTTATCAGTACTTATCCAGAGTTACATCCTGTATTATACTCCAGAGCTGCGCTCACTATTCTGCTGGTGCAGTCACTGTGTACATACATTACATTACTTATCCTGTACTGATCCTGAGTTACATCCTGTATTATACCCCAGAGCTGCGCTCACTATTCTGCTGGTGCAGTCACTGTGCACATACATTACATTACTTATCCTGTACTGATCCTGAGTTACATCCTGTATTATACTCCAGAGCTGCACTCACTATTCTGCTGGTGCAGTCACTGTGTACATACATTACATTACTTATCCTGTACTGATCCTGAGTTACATCCTGTATTATACTCCAGAGCTGCACTCACTATTCTGCTGGTACAGTCACTGTGTATATACATTACATTAGTTATTCTGTGTTACATCATCAAATCAGAGCTGTATTAACAATTCGGCAGACTTCAGAGCTGGAATCTCCCTGCATTCAGTACACGTTGTACTGAGCTTGCTCTGGTAATATAAGTTCTGGGAGTGTTCTCTGCACCAGGCTCTGTACATACATGTGATGTAGTTGCTGTAACCCTGCACCGATGCTACACTAGTAATACACAGTGACATCACTTCTTGTATATAAACCGTACAATGGTGTCCCAGTTTACTACACATGGCACAGTCACATGAAGAGCTTTCAAGAGTTTCCTTAAAACAAACAAGCACATATATGACCAAGATATATTCTATCAAGCTGCTAGGTTGTGCCTCTCAGGCCATGCTGGGAGTTGTAGTATCACCACAACTGGAGAGTCACAGGTTAAAGAACACTGATCAAATGTATATATAGATCGCAACAATACACAGAAAAAAAAAACAACACAGAAATTCTGATAACCCGGCCCTGAGAACCGCAATATAATGTGCAATATCAGAGGAAAGAGCATCAAGGAGGAAATGTACAAAAGAGGAAGAGAAACATAGACAGGAGATAGATACATAGATATGTGACATATATACTGTAGATAGATAGATGATACATAGGCAGATAGATACAAAGAGAGACAAAATACAGACATGAAATAGATACATAGATATGTCACAGAAACATAGACAGGAGATAGACAGACAGATGTACGATGGATACATAGATAGATAGATTGATTGATAGATAGATACAAAGAGACAAAATAAAGACATGAAATAGATACATAGATATGTCACAGATAGAGAGATGTGAGATGGATACTTACATAGATCTAAGATACAAAGACAGACAGAAAATACATAGACATGAGATAAATACAGATAGATACATAGCTATGTCACATATATGTAGATAGATCAATCTATTTATCTGCTCATAGATACAGATATGAGACAGCTATGAGAAAGATAGACAGGACACTATAGATACTGTGGACAGACCGAGTCTCTACATAGATACATACAAATATATAAAGACATTTCAAATAGAAATTATAGACATACACTCTATATACATAGACACAGTACATAGACTGTATATACATAGACACAGTACATTGACTGTATATACATAGATAAATTACAGATATTATAGATACAGACAGATAACACAAGTATGTGGGAAGCCTTTAAAAGCAATTTACTACTTGCCAAGTTACAGTCTGCTAGATGTCGTGGCCTGACAGGAAGAACTATCCTAGACCCGGCTATTTCTATGTGCACTGACTCCTTGGATTTCTCCGCACAGTTTTTCATCAAATAATCACAATCTCCAACGCTGCACTATAAAGAGAAGACCTGCTAGACATCACCAAGCGGCTGAGATGTCAATGAGCCCAGACTGCACCCCCTCACCTGTACGCAGTGACAGCGCCCGGGTGACAGTGACGATCCTGCACAAAGTCCTATATATAAGTCCGTCTGAGCATCATCTCGTGGACACATCACATCTGCAATTTCCTACTTGCATCATGAACTGCCTCCAGTATAGGGCACTGCCCTCGCCAATGGGAGGGACGGCCTCTGCCCACACCAGGTGCTTCCTACTTAACACCTTCACACTCACAATACACAAGATCTTAAAAATATATACATACATATCTATATCTATCAGTCGTTTACTAGTTATCTGATCCTGGGAAAGTTAGGTGACAACCAATATGACCATCGTTAAAGTGAACCTTTCACCACCTCCAGCTCTTTTCATCCTCCAATAGCCATCCCTCCACTGATTCTGGCACAGTTGGAATTTTTCCTCTAGCCCCAAGCCCACCCCCCCCCCCTGTTCTTGAGCAATCAGTGCAGTTAGTTTTTGTGCCTGATATCCTAACTGGACTCCATAATGTCAAGAGGGTGTTGTCAGGCAGGAACAAGCAAGGGGGCCCCATCCTGCCTGACACCAGACACTTGACATTAGGGAGTCTAGTTAGGATATCAGGCACCAAAACTAACTGCACCAATTGCTCAGGAATCACAGCTAGATTAAGCAGCTGTAACAGAAGGGCTATCAATCACCCAACTTTCCTAGAAATGGACACAAGGGAACAGAGGAAGATGCCCGTGTCACTGACAGGTGCAGGTGCAAATATGGATCACCAGTACAACATACTAACAGAATGCAATAGGAGTCGTGCACAGGATTCCAGGAGCAGAGGATGTATTCTAGCATAACTGATTTGCTACTCAGGAGTCTGGGAAAGCTGAGTGACAAGTCGTGGCAGCTCAGCTGAATGTAGTAATGTGGTGCAGGGGTGCCAACCAGGCAGGGTAGACGCTGATGGGTAATGTGACTGCTTACAATTACCTAATGTCACGTGTCTAAGACAAGCGGCGCCAAATGGCAGCTGCTGATCTGCCCATCTTAAGCCTGGCAGAAGGTGCCACGTGACCACATCACTGCTTATTCTCAGAGAAAGGGCACAGTTCACACCATACAATTTCCTACAGGCGCACCCACCACCCTAGATGAATGGAAGCAGAGGTGACGACTAATTCCTGGGGGATTGGCGGTAATCTTATACCTGTAGTCCTCACTAAAAACATAGCAACCAGATGATAATGCGTAGGGTAGGGGCTCGGGTCTGGTTGGGTGCGGAGCGCACAGTGTACACAGCACCAGGTTAAACATTACTGCTGCTGTATGGTGCCTGGAGCGCAGGGCAGCTTTAGTCACTTCATGTGACCTCGTGTAAAATTTCCACTGACTTCCCCAGGGTGACAAGGATGAATTCACACACCGCAGATTTTTTGCAGAAATTTCAGCCATCGTTCTGTTCATCTGAATAGAAATTGTAGAAATCCATGTGCTTGCTGCCAATACAACCCCATTCACATGGCTAGAACTGTATTCCAATGGCAGAAATTTGTGCCATGTGTGAACAGTCCCTAAGTGAAATTTTTACCCACCCAAACCCACTGCAGAAACTGAACAGAAGTCTATGGCAGAGATGTACTCAATGATCGCCCTCTGCTATAAACAGTGCAAACAAGACAGATGCAGTGCAGCAGAGATAAGACCACAAGAACAAACACCAGGCACATAACCCTCAGCAGCCAGGAGTAAAAGGGTAGGGGGTCAGAGTCTGTATGACTAGGCAAATGGAGGACTACTCGATGGGGAATGAATGAAGTGACTGAAAAGTGAAGTTTTTTTTTTCCTAACTGGAGCACCAGTGTGCAGTGCGAGGGGGTTTGTATATTTTTATCCTTAGTGGGCTACAGTACGGAGCAGATTTATGTCAGACAGAAGGCCAGTGTGCATTGTACCAGGGGCAACATTTGTAAGCTGCAGGGTGTCAGAAGATGATACTATCGGGCTGCATAAAGAGACAGGGATGTTTGCAGCCACTATAAATTGAGGGTGTTATGGGAAATCCTGCAGTAACTCAGTGGGCAGCACCGTGTCAGTGGGCAGCAGAGAAGGGGGGGGGGGGGGGGGGTTGCACCGATGCAGTTGGCAGTAGCAGGTGGGGGCTGCACCAGGTCAGTGGGCAGTACAGGTGTGTCATTGTGCAGTGTAGGAGGGTCAGTGTGCAGTGTACAGGGGGATGCAATGGATTGGTGTGTATTGCAGGAGGGCCACTGAACAATGTAGGGGGCTGCACTGGGTCAACTAGCAGTACAGGGTGGTTAGTGTGCAGTGTAGGGGGGCGGCACTGGGTCAGTGTGCAGTGCAGGGGTCAGGGCGGCGCGGGGGCGGCCTGGGTCAGTGTGCAGCGCAGGGGGGGGGGTCAGTGTGCAGCGCAGGGGGGCGGCACTGGGTCAGTGTGCAGCGCAGGGGGCTGCACTGGGTCAGTGTGCAGCGCAGGAGGGGGCTGCACTGGGTCAGTGTGCAGCGCAGGGGGGCTGCACTGGGTCAGTGTGCAGCGCAGGGGGGCTGCACTGGGTCAGTGGCGCGCGGGGGCTGCACTGGGTCAGTGTGCAGCGCAGGGGGGCTGCACTGGGTCAGTGTGCAGCGCAGGGGGGCTGCACTGGGTCAGTGTGCAGCGCAGGGGGGGCTGCTGGGTCGTGTGCAGGGGGGCAGGGGGCTGCACTGGGTCAGTGTGCAGCGCAGGGGGCTGCACTGGGTCAGTGTGCAGCGCAGGGGGGCTGCACTGGGCGTGTGCAGCGCAGGGGGGCTGCACTGGGTCAGTGTGCAGCGCAGGGGGGCTGCACTGGGTCAGTGTGCAGCGCAGGGGGGCTGCACTGGGTCAGTGTGCAGCGGGGGGGGGCTGCACTGGGTCAGTGTGCAGCGCAGGGGGGCTGCACTGGGTCAGTGTGCAGCGCAGGGGGGGGGGGGCGCAGGGGGCTGCACTGGGTCAGTGTGCAGCGCAGGGGGGCTGCACTGGGTCAGTGTGCAGCGCAGGGGGGCTGCACTGGGTCAGTGTGCAGCGCGGGGCTGCACTGGGTCGTGTGCGCGAGGGGGCTGCCTGGGTCGGGGCGCAGGGGGCTGCACTGGGTCAGTGTGCAGCGCAGGGGGGCTGCACTGGGTCAGTGTGCGGGGGGGGGGGCTGCCTGGGTCAGTGTGCGGGGGGGGGGGCTGCACTGGGTCAGTGTGCAGCGCAGGGGGGGCTGCACTGGGTCAGTGTGCAGCGCAGGGGGGCTGCACTGGGTCAGTGTGCAGCGCAGGGGGGCTGCCTGGGTCAGTGTGCAGCGCAGGGGGGCTGCACTGGGTCAGTGTGCAGCGGGGGGGGGGCTGCACTGGGTCAGTGTGCAGCGGGTGTGGGTAGTGTCAGGGGGGGGCTGCACTGGGTCAGTGTGCAGCGTAGGGGGGCGGGGCTGCACTGGGTCAGTGTGCAGCGTGAGGGGGGGGCTGCACTGGGTCAGTGTGCAGCGGGGGGGGGGCTGCACTGGGTCAGTGTGCAGGGGGCGGGGGGGGGCTGCACTGGGTCAGTGTGCAGTGTAGGGGGGGGGCTGCACTGGGTCAGTGTGCAGTGTAGGGGGGGCTGCACTGGGTCAGTGTGCAGGGGGGGGGGGCTGCACTGGGTCAGTGTGCAGTGTAGGGGGGGGGCTGCACTGGGTCAGTGTGCAGTGTGGGGGGGGGGCTGCACTGGGTCAGTGTGCAGTGTGGGGGGGGGCTGCACTGGGTCAGTGTGCAGTGTGGGGGGGCTGCACTGGGGTGCACTGGGCAGTGTGCAGGGGGGGGGGGCTGTACTGGGTCAGTGTGCAGTGTAGGGGGGGGGGGCTGCACTGGGTCAGTGTGCAGTGTGACAGGAGAGCACTAGGCTGCCAGGCCAGTGCACACTGTGACAGCGGAGGGGCCGGTGATGGGCTCTCCCCGGTGTAGGGTGGGCGCTCCTGTATGGGCAGCACGTCTGTGTCATGAGCTGTTACCTGCTGCTGCTTGCTGGCACGTCTGGCAGATACTGTTGCATCCTTGCCCTGCAGAATGCACGCCTCCCCGGAGTACAGCGGTCACCAGGCCGGGTGGACATCGCTCCCATGGCCCATCGGTCCAGAGACGAGTGTCGTACAAACCCCAGCAAGAACCCGACGACAATCAGCGACCGTCCTCAGACCCTGCACAGCGCTAGGGCGAGCGAGGGCGGGACTCAATGCACCTCACACCAGAGTCAGAACGAACCACAGCTCAGAAGAGGGGACTGTGCTACAACACAACACCTTCCAGTCAGCGCAAAGCGGTTATAGCGCGATAAACCTTCCCCCTTTCTCATACAAATAATTGGTAGACGCTGACAGCCTGATTGACGGAAGGAATAGCCAATGGGGATAAGAGACGGCAGGATCGTAACCAATCAGAGCTGTAGGGGCGGGGCCTGGTGCTGGTTGTAGTCTGTCTTTGTGAAGCTCAGCTCATTCAGTGTGTGAAGGGCAGACGGGGAGGTTGTGCGGGGTCTGGGCTGGTGGTGCTGGATGTGGCCGGCCATAGGGACTGATACATGTCCTTGTAGAGAGGCGCTGTCCTTGTGTCATGTGTCCTCCATACATATGTGTACATGTCCTGTGGTGCAGGAGGCTGCAGTACTGAATGGCTTGTAATATATATTAAGCCCACACCTAAATGTATGTAGTATACTAGAGTGAGGCCTGGCATTGCCACTTATGTGCCCATAGGTCACTGGTAGCATTAGATGGAGAGCTGGAAAATCTGACTGGTTGTTAAGATGAATGTTTCCATATCAACTGCTGACAGATACAATTAACAAGCCTATAGCTCCAAACCTAAATATACCTTTACACCTCCACCAGTTGTTGCCCTCTATACGTACGCTCATGCTTGGCTTCGCCAAGTGTGCATGTGTTTTCAATAGACTGTAGTTTGTCACTTCCACACACCTCTTATGTCCAAGGAAAGGTGACCTATGTAAGTGAATGGAGTCACAGTGGTAATACTGAGGGTACTGCGACTTCTAGTCACAAAACACAGCAGGCAATGCCCCAATTCCAGTACTGATATTGTCTATGGCAGTGCCCAGGAGTGAAAAAAAAAACTGAAAAAATTAGCAAAACAGTATTTAGTCCTGATGAAAAGGACCCAGAAGACTTGCAGGCTCCTTAGGGAGTTTGGGGGGGTCTCTGCATTTTTCTGAGATCCCCCCAGACACTACAATAGAGTCATTTAAAATTTTTGGGGGTATCTGTTCCCTCAAGGCAAACCTTCCTATACAGCTAGAAATCCAGTCTCCCCAAATAGCAGATATCTCATAAAATGCCACCCCTCTGCACCCATGTAATAGACCTCCAAAACTGCTCTGTGTCAGCGGCTCCATAACCTGGACATGTCCCCCGATATGACACCCATACGCCTTAGTATAACGTATGGAAATGTGCGGCTTCTGTTATACATCTCTTTGGTGCATATTTTTATATATCTGTCCTACTTGTCAAAAACTCTGCATGATCTTGAGTTAAAGCGATATTCCCCCCTATAAAAAAAATAATGACGTATGACTAGGATGTCCAACATCAGGGTCTGACCTCACAAATGCTCCAATGGATGGAGAGGCAAAAATGCCTACAGACACCCTCCAAAATATTGAAGCCTTCCCAGAAGAGTGGAAGAAATGGGAGCAACTCCATTTTAAGGTCTATGGATCTAGAGCAGGAGGTCATAGAAGCTCCTGTAAGTGTAATGTGTATGCGCCTCGGTACTTTTGTCCATATAGTGTGGTCAAACCTGATGATTTTGATGGGTTCAGATGACCATATAATGTGGGGGTCTGCCCATCTATTGCCTGAAGGCAGATAAGGATCAGACAATTGGATTGAAACTGTGTGACCTCTTTGGTCACAGGGAGATAAGCCATGGTCGGACAGGTCTGGCAGCAGCTACTTCCCCTCTCCCATTCATTACACATGCACTGCTCAATCAAGCCAAGTGTGCAGGTGTATATCAGAAGCCATATTAGTGAGAACTCTTTAGCCCTAGTTTACAGTCTGTATAGCACCCGGTGAGCAAGTCGCTGCAAAAGAAATAGAAACCAGATTTCTATTCAGCTTTATTTAGAGCCGTGAAACAAAAAAAATATGTTGTGTTACATAAAAACAGGGAAATTGCTAATAGAAATAAGGAGGACGAGCGTCCTGTGTGCTGACAATGCGCCCGCACGGGGGACGTCCAGCATGTGTTACTCTCCGGACGAGCCATACGGGTTTATAAAGTCTTAGAAAACGGGCAAGTGCAAATTCCAAAATGTACACATTTTATCTGATTAGAAATAATTTAAATAAATAATAGTCCTTTAATAGTCCCACAATGGGGAAATTCAGTGTGCTACAGCAGCAAAGATAAGCAGATACAAATACAAATACAACATGTACAGGAATGTTCCAAGGTGAGAGGCATTACATTAATAGCAGACAGACAGATAGGACGTAGCAGAGGGGGGTGGGGATTTAACAGGCAGAGAGATATTTCAGTTCTCTGTGTGTAATGATCTCCGCTTAGGTCGGTGTTGGTTGTACAGCCTAACCGCGGTGGGGAGGAAAGACTTCCGATAGCGCTCCTTCTCACACCTAGGGTGGAGCAGTCGGTCACTGACAGTACTGCTCAGCGCGATCACAGTCTCATGCATGGGATGGGACTTCTTCTTCTGCATGGAGCTCACCACGGACAGTATCCTTCTGTCACCCACCACCTGCACTGGGTCCAGTGGGCTCCCCAGGACAGAGCTGGCCTTTCTAATCAGCTTGTCAAGTTTATTTCTGTCCCTGGTTGATATACTGCTCCCCCAGCAGGCCACTCCAAAGAAGATGGCTGATGCCACTACCGAGTTGAAGAAAGTTCTAAGAAGTGCCCCCCGGATTCCAAAAGCTCTCAGCTTCCTAAGCAGGTAGAGCCTGCTGTGGCCCTTCCTGTACAGGGCCTCCATATGATCTGCCCAGTCCAGCTTATTATTAAGGAGCAAACCCAGGTACTTATAGGTGTTCACAATCTCGATGCCCGTCCCCAGGATGTCCACTGGTTTAGGAGGGCTTCTGGCTTTGCGGAAGTCCACCACCATCTCCTTGGTCTTCCCCACGTTAATCTTCAGGTGGTTCCGGTGGCACCAGTCCACAAAATCCTGGTTCAGTTCTCTGTACTCCCTGTCATCATCGTCTGTGATGAGGCCTACTATTGCAGAGTCGTCAGAATACTTCTGTAGGTAGCAGCTGGATGAGTTGCACCTAAAATCTGCAGTGTACAGTGTGAAGAGGAAAGGGGCGAGAACCGTACCCTGAGGTGCCCCCGTATTACAGATCACGGTACCTGACACACAGTCTCGGGCTCTCACGTATTGAGGTCGATTTGTGAGGTAGTCTAGGATCCAGTTGGAGAGGTGGTGGTCCACTCCAGCAAGGCCCAGCTTGTCCCTCAATAACCTGGGCTGTATGGTGTTAAAAGCACTGGAGAAGTCAAAGAACATTATTCTCACTGTGTTCCCTGGTTTCTCCAGGTGAGACAGAGCCCTGTGCAGAAGATGGATGATGGCATCATCTACCCCAATGCCCGGCCGATAAGCAAACTGGAGGGGGTCCATAGCGGGGCTCACTAGAGGGCGGAGATGTGTGAGAACCAATCTCTCCAAGATCTTCATCAGGTGGGATGTCAATGCTACAGGTCTGTAGTCGTTGAGGTCCATAGGGTGGGGTTTCTTTGGAACTGGTACCACACAAGAAGATTTCCATAATTCAGGGACTATTTCCTGCCTCAGGCTCATATTATATATATATGTAATCATGCCACACAGCTGGTCCCCGCAAGTCTTAATTAGCCTTGCACTGATGTCATCTGGCCCTGCGGCTTTCCTTGCCTTGATCTTTTTCATCTCCTTCCTCACCTGGGCCCGTGTGAAGGTCAGACTGTGGCCAGATAAAGACGGATTTCTGGATTTACTGGTCTGTTGGGAAGTGGCCGCATGGGGAGAAGTCATTGTGGTGGGGGAAGCTGAAGGACATACTGGGGTGGGAGGAGCTGGTGTGTGATCAAATCTGTTGAAGAATAGGTTTAGTTCATTAAGCCAATTAACATCTGCCTCAATCTGGCAGACAGACTGTTTATGACCCGACACATTTGAATAGAATGTGGAATATGGACAATGGCTTTAGATACAATGTAGTCACAATAGGTTTGGCACATAAGCCCGTCCATCAAATACAGGTTATGCGCCAGTAACAACAACCGGAGTACCCCATAAACTGTGCAGCATCAGAACAGAATGTTCCCATATACTGTATAGGTTGCTGTTGCCAGATCTATAGATTTATAGGCTGAATGAGCAGTGACCCCTCTGCCAAATCTACTTCTATATGTTGCTGTCAATGGACTCCTTAGCATAATTTGAGAGGGTGCATCCACACCTAGGACCAGGACCCTAAGAGGTTCCATAAGCACTGGCAAAACTATGGAGGTTGCAGCGGCCATGCCACCAGGCCCAAAAGCACATAGGTCTCATTAACCACAATAAGGCTGATTAAACTTCTTTGATCTCCTTTCTAATTTGTTTTGATGGCCGGCAGTCTGTACGTCATCATTTCAGCACCACTGCTCCCTGGTGCATTTGATGGCCGGCAGTCTTTACGTCATCAATTCATCACCCCTGACCCCTGGCCCCTGGTGTACTTGATGGCCGGCAGTCTGTACGTCATCAATTCATCACCCCTGGCCCCTGGTGCACTTGATGGCCGGCAGTCTGTACGTCATCAATTTATCACCCCTGGTGCTCTGGTTTGAGACGATTTATGGTACACAGCCTTCCACTGTTGGAAAGGAGAAAATAAACCTTTTAATTCCAAAAGTAGTGCTTGGTCAGCAGTTTATGGGCAAAGAGGGATTCTGTGGGAATGGGGGGGTTGTAGCACAGAAGGGGGCAAAATTACTGTGTGAGGGGGCACCAACTGGGGACGGGAATGAAGTGAAGCTTGTGTGCACAGACATGTTATCGGCCCAGATAGAGACTGAAAGAGAAATGTAAATGATGCTAAAATGTACAGGTGGGAGCGACTGACGGTTATAAGGAGAAGTTTCACAAGGGGCCAAAATGAACTTTGGCACCAGAGCCCATGTGCCTCTAGAAACGCCCCTGCCAGCGTCTACAGTTGCCCAATATATGGGCGTCTTAGAGGTAAGGCCTCTGTATATCAGGCATATGTGGATATGCCATAAATGTGTGAGGTAAGAAAATGCAAAAATTTCCTTAAGAAATCAGCTATTTCCAGGGTGAGTTGTAGGCTGCAGTATAAATGTAGTATTACATGGTGCCCATTCTAATAAAACGATGACCATGTAATAAACGGCTGGGCTGCGTGCCCCACAGTAGGAGCAGATTTTTCCTAGTGGATTTCCACTAAAGTTGGCTATACACAAGAGATATCTGTTAACCTAACACTTGTTCAGCTGATCTCCTATACACATGCAAGCTTGGCTTCACTGAGTGTACATGTGTTCCAGATGGATAGAGGGAAGTAAGATACTAGCAGATACCTCTGGTGGCAGCATATCTCCCCAAGAATAAAAGGATCAGACATCTGAGTCAGGAGGAACCCATACACGATAGGTGGTTGCCTAGTTCTCCCATAATCGGCAGGTTCATATGACATACAGTACATCTAATGTGTATGACCTGCTTACAGCTATTCCATCCAGCCCTCCATGCACATGCATGCTGGACGTAGGCGTTCATGTGGTCTGAAAGGGAATAGGACCTAAGCCTTATCACCCATGTAAACCAAGGCTCAGGCATGTTGAAATCCATCATGCCTGATCCTTCTGTACCCTGACATCCACCATAGGGAAAGACACCCCATATACATTAGATGATGACAAGGCCATTCAGAAAATATCTTGTATGCAAATATCCATGGAACATAATAAGATAAGTAACGGGCTGTTGGTCCTGATGTAAACAAGTCCAGCAGGTTTTCATATACATGTTCTGACTCAATAGCTTGGCTGCAAGTGTGAGGTTGTGAGAGTGTCCTGTAGTCTCTATGCTAACCAGCAATTTACACCAAGATATCTATCAGATAGTGTTCAACTCAACTGAGGAGGCGTAGATAAGATTTCAGATGCTTTAATCCAAGTAAATCTTGTAGAACCTCATACAGCAGTAGGTGAAAAATGATGAAATACCAGAAGCTGAGCAGACATGTTGCTTACAAAGAAGTGAAACTAAACTGAGAGAGAG